>OX463238.1:77008940-77278940 GCA_949820135.1 Sylvilagus floridanus
TGGTCAAAGTGAAAACCTAAAAACTAAATCAAGGTCAGGATTTGGTGACTCAGGGTGTTAAGTCTTACAAGAGTGTTTGCACTTTAATAGTCTCCCAGGAATAAGGCTATAAATCATTTACAGAATAAATCATGAATGGGAGGTTTTCAGGCATCAGTACATTTTGGGCATGGCAGGGGGTTGTAGGGACAATGCTTAACTTCCTACTCATTCTCATATCAGACCAAATACAGTGCCATCTACCTCGATGTCCTCTTAATGTGTTCATTTATCCAACACAAAGTCGTCAAGTGTTCACTAAGATGTGCCAGGTGCAATGCTCAACACTTTAAGAAGACCCTGACCAGGTAAAGGTCAATCCTTCAAAGGGTTTATAATCTGGACAAGGGGAAGGAGCCTCACAGAAGCACACAATAAAATGTGAGACAACTCAAGCAGGTCCAGAGGACAAGAGTGATGGAATAGCCTTCCCACATGGAGTGTTCAGGGCAGCCCTCATGGTAAAGCCAATGCTTGCTTTGAATTGCGCATAAAGGGAAGAAGATTGAGAAGAGCAGTGTGGAGGAGAAGAGAATGATATGCGAACATAAAAAGGTTTAAACCAGTACCCTCCCTTTGAAGAGTTACAAGTGAGTTGGCCTGACTTCAATGCAGGTCAGGCAAGAGAAGCAATGATGAAAGAGTAGTCAAAGGAGATCACGCAGGGCCCTTGGCCAACCAAAAGTTGGCATTTGCTTTGTGAGGAAAGAGACGAGGCTTTGCATGGGGGCATTGACTGTAGAATTGTGCTGTAGAAGAAAACGTTCTATGGCCTTGTGGAAAACTGATGGGAGGGAGTGAAGACAAAAGGCCCAGGAGGTCAGTTAGAAGACTGTTGGGCTTGTTAAGGAAGGAATGGTAACTTCCCTAATGAAGACAGGAGCAGTGGGTGCAGGCAGGAGGGGACCAGTTGGAAGGAAAATAATGACTGGTCTAGGATCCATGATTGCCCCTGCTGAAAGCCATTAGGAAAGCTTCAAGTTAATAACCAGCAGTATCTCCTGGACACCACTTAACCAGCTCTGAACATTTTCAGTTTACAAAGAAAAGGAAGAGATGGAAACCCAATTTGATTGTGAATTTTTAATGTGCCTAATTTCCTCCAGGGCAATACGAGTTCAACCCATGATATGTGAATGATTGAAAATATATGTATGTTTCCTGTAGTATACAGATTTATGGCTGGATACAAGAGAGTCTGATGCTAACCATATGTGCACATTCGTTTTTGAAAATCAGGGAGCTAGAAAGTGACTAGTTCCTGCAGGAACTTCTACCAGAAACCAAAAAAAGTAATACTCTGTGCCAGAAAGCTTAAGGGACTGGATCAAACTAAATGGCAAGGCAGGGAGCCTGGGCCACCCAAAAGAAGGTAACTTTCTCTTTCGTATTCTGCCCTCTGTACCTTTAATCAGATAGGCCAAGTGATGGACAGAGTGCCTCTGATGGACATGCGAGTTTCCTTTGCCCTCTACACCAAAACATAAATCTTGTTTCTCTAATAAAGACATGTAAGGCAGAAAGTTATGATAGTGTTGTCAATATCTTACAGTTAGATGTGCAGGGACTCTCGGAGACATCCATCTTCCCTGTCCAGCACTTCGCTGGTCTCTCCCGAGGGACTGTGGCATGCGTTTTCCTTGAAATTTTCAATAAAAGATAAGAAAATAATTTCTTTTGGATCACCCGCTTCCCCTGCTGCACTCCTGCTAGGTTGACTTGTAGAGACAATTAGAGCCAGCGTTGCTCAGTGTAGGTGGACATTGTTATTGCAACATTTGTCCCTTTCCTGACAAATTGTATTATTCCTCTGCCCTCCGAACCATTAGAAGGTCCAGAGGGAGCCAGGTGGTGATGAGGAGGGGCTCATCTCACATTTGTCAACCCCGAGGCAGGGCCAGGCTGAATGCAGAGCTCCCTTTGATTCTGGACACTGGGTAAACGGGCGGAGGGCTGCATTGAGGTGGGGCGCTCACTTAAATGCCCTCATCTGCCTCTGAGCACAAGGCCGTCATCTCGGGTGTGCAAAGTGAATGTGATGCCCCCAGATCCGTTCAATAATTGCCCTGATTTCTGCCTGAGGCTTGACTTTCTTGTAGCTAAACGTTGCGTCCCCTAACACTCTCTCCCATTACTAACAAAGTGCCTCTTTCATTCCGCTCTGGGCAGCACTGTTCGGCCTGGGCTGCAGCTCTGAGGCTGATGCAGCATCACAGGCTGCCCTTTGTAAGTGTCTCCACCCCCCTTTTTCTCTCCCCTCCTCCAGGAGATGAAAAATAATGGGGGACTTTAGTTAATGCTGAAACATCTGTTGAATTCTAAAGAAGGGAGTAGTCTTGAATCCAGGCATAAAAGTGAAAGTCGACAGGTAGCCCTTTGGATGGAATCTGTTGGAGTCTTCTCTATTGATGGGACCATTACCTAGTAGGAGACAGCCTGCATTTTGTATGGGTGAAGACAGTTTTTAGGTTCATGTGGATGTAGTGACAGGCGCATCAGCCCAGAATACAATGCTCTTCTGAGAATCAGTTCCACTCGCAAGGCAGACAGAAACACCCTCCTTACAAATCAGGGTGCAAATGCAGTAATATGTAAGCCACTAGTAACTGCATGCCTAGCACTCACCCCCAAAACCATTAATAATCACCGTCTTCAATGATGTAGTTGTTTTCCTATGTATACTGTGATCAGCTGCTCTAAGAGAGTACAGCCATGAACCAGCTGGGAGATTAGATGTGGAAACATAAGATTAAGATGTCCACGTTGTATGAATGCCCTCCTTTGAGCCAGGGCAATCCTGGGTACTCAGGGTGGTGGACTAGGGCTTCACTGCCTCTGCCTTCCTGGACTGCGCCCTCTCGTGGTGGGAGAGGAATGGAGCTGAGCAGGACCACTTAAAAGTGGAATAAAATAAGTGAATGTCTGGGCTTGTGATGAGTGCTTTGAGAAAGAAAAGGGGCTGAGATAGGGAATAGTGAGTGGAATGTGTGCTTGATTTAGTTTGGCTTGTCAAGGTGGGCCTGTGAGTACATGGAGCCCACTCCCCAAACTTGCTGTGTAGGGGGTGTGTTTCCAAAGTAACAAAATGGCGCTCACCATTTTTCTTTTTGTACTTCTAAATTCCATTGGTTTGAGGATACACAAAGAGAAAAAGCTGCTATGAATTCAGGGAAAAGCTTCAACACAATTTTATATTTTATTCAGTGGTACTTTCGTTGCACATTTAGAAAATAGAATTATACTCGTATGTGTGTGGGATATGTTCTTGATTCCTTCTAAGGATAATGCCAAGTTTGTACTTGAACTTGAGAATTTGAATGCTTTAAAATTATTCTACTCTCCCTCCGCCTCCTGATCTTTCTGCCTCTCAAATAATAACCACACAAACAAGGATAGTGATGTCTTATTTGGCCTCCTAATTGTGTGAGGTTGAACTAGACAGGTAGAAAAGTTCTTGTAAAGCATTTTGAACCATGTGAAGATAAAATGTTGACAGTGGCTTGAAATAGGGATTCTAATACCCTAGAATCAAAGTGGGTCAGTTGCTTTAAAAGAGGTATTTGTCATGCTATGCTCTCCGCTTGCATCTTCCTGGCTCAGAGCCATGAGGAACACCTCAGCCTGAGTCCATCTCTCGAAATGATGTGAATGTGACTTAATTACAGGCTCAAAAGTGAAAATGGGGCATTAGCCTCCCCCCATGATCTTAGGGAGGCTATGCAGTAGAAACTAGTTAAATGCTGCAGAAAAATATCACGTTTTCCTTGTATTTGACGGAACAAGGAATCTCTTTTTCTGTATTATTTCCCTTGTATAGACTCCCTGCTTCCATGAGTAAAAATGCACAATTTTTGCAGAATATCTCAGTGCACTAAGCACTGATATTTCGCTTTGTTAAATAGCCATGCATGATCTGCCTTCGTCTAAATAGTTCAGAGTTCAATTAGAGCATTTAAAATAAAATTGACTCTGTTGCCTTTATATTTGGTAGCCAATACTTCACTATTGAAAGAGGTAAGATTTCCTTTAGAAATTCAACATAAAGAAGGTCAGCAATTCAGAACAGATCCTATAATACACCATGTATTTTTATATTTCAGTAGAGAGTGAGGCACTGCAAAAGCACTAATTAAAACCGACTTAATGCAAGTATGTGATAAAGAACAGAGAAGGAAGATTTCAGGGGAAAATCCTTGGTGTCTTGTAAGACATGGAATGACAGGCAGAAACTAGAGCATTTTAATGCTGCAGAAGTCTCAAAAATACTTGGAATCATTGAAAACATATAGTAGACAAGAAGAACTTGAATACTTTGTGGCAATGAAATATTCTTGCTACATTTTACATTCAATGGTATAAAAATCTCCTTTGGGATATTTACAGAAATTAATTTATTTTAAAGTAAATGTATTTAACAATATATATTAATAATGTTGAGACATTTACTTCAATTTTCGGTTTAATTAAAAGGGTAACACATTTTGACCAGAATGATAAAATACGACATTTTAAAAAGTCACATAATTCCTTACACTCCTTTATCTAACCCTTAAATCAACCAATTTTGATGCTTATTATTTAATTTTTGCCTATTAATTTCTAAATTATTATTCTATTCTTAACATTTCAGTCATTCCAAGTTTGAATTTTGTTCTGATTTAACCCCTTTTTTCACCCTTCATCCCTACCCTGCCATCTTTCCAACAAAGTAATATAACACTCTTTGATTGAATTTCTATTAGATGCATTAGCCCTTTGTTTGTCTGAATATTATTCAAAGGTAAGTTATCCTATGAATTTATTTACTTATATAAGCAAGAATTTGCAAGTGGGTAATTGGATAACTTTTTGTTTTTATTGAAGGTAATAATTTGCCATCCTGCACAGCTCTTCCCTGCCACCTCCCATTTCTCATCTCCTTGGGTTTCCACGTACTGGCATTGAGGTATCCCCTAACGCTTCTTCAAAATTCTAAAACTTTTCCCCAAAAAGCCAAATGCATCATGTGATCTCTCTGTTGTCCATTGAACTAACTCCATTCAGAGACCTCTGCCCCAGCTCTGTTGGTGGCCCCTGGACTTGTCATATAAGTGAGGTATCTAAGTTTTCCCAGAAAAGCTCTCTGCCTCTTACTTTTGCTGGACACCCTGCATTCCCAAATACCAACTGTATCCTTCTATGTTTTATTCTCCGTTGCCCCTGTGTTGGTGAACCATACTGCTTAGTATCTTCTTCAGAAAGGATAAGTGTGGAAGGTAAAATTTTAGTGAGCTTCTGCATGAGAAAGTATCTTTATTCTCTTTATGGAGTCAATTGATACACTGCATATAAAATTTTAGATAAGAACTCTTTTATCTAAAATCTTAGCTTTTAATAATTCATCATCTTTTTTCCATATTCAAGTGTTTTTTATTTATTTTTAATTTGTATGTGTCTCATAAATACAACATTACATACATTTTAATTCTTCCCACCCATTCTCCCCCTTCCTGCTCTCTCTCTTGTTTTATCCAAGAAAGAGAAATAAAAAGAAAGAAAAAGAAAAAAAGAACAAATGGAGTTAAAAAAAAAAACAAAGTGAAGTGTTCCTCAACTGTCTATACAAGGGCTCAGCTATGTTACTGCATCTTGAAGGTGATTTTGCTTTTTCTTCCCCTTCTTCTTATCCCTTCCTTCCTCCCGCTTCTTTCATTTTAGAAACTTAATTGTCTTTAAAGAAGAACCCAAGGATGTTACTTCTTTTGTGAGCTCTTGGACATAACTATAATGTATGAGACATAATAATATCCTCCTTTTAATATACTAAAAGGAAGTGATTCTTGAGAACAAGTTTTACTATTAAGTGTCATTGCACAACTCTTTGGGGACAGAGGTCCTGCAAGGGAAGTTAGGGCACAGTGACTCTTGTCGTTTATTTAACAAATAACACTCTTATGCATGACGTCAATAATCGCCCAAGGCTTTTGACATGATCTGTCTCTGCTATGGAAGTCTTTTGAATCCATTAGTTCCACAAAGCCATACGCAAAGTAGAAGTTCTCTCTTCCCTTCACAGAAAAGTACATACTTCTTTGGCGGCCCTTTCTTTCCACTGGGGTCTCACCCATAGAGGTTCTTGGTGTAGAACATCCTTTGCTGGAGTGTCTTGGTTTTCCATGCCTGATATGCTCCTCCTGGACTTTCCAGCCTGACAAGAGTGGCTTAATGGATGATTCTGAGATCAGAATGCTACCTAAAGCAATTGTTCTTCTATGAGTCTGCTGTATTGACTGCTTCCCCTGTTGGAGCCTTTTCTTCTTTTTAATTTTGTTTATTATTGTTTCCATAAACTTAGTCCTATTTATATGATTACTTGTTCACTGGATCCTAGCTATATGGTCACTTTTGTACTTAATCCTATTTATTTGGTCTTTATAACATGTAAGCTACTATTTTTATCAACCAGGTTAAGGGATTTTGGGGTCCTATAGCATTTTGTTTAGCTGTACCCTTAGAAGGAGTCTGTAGGAGAGTATGTAGGTCTATACTGCTTTGCAGCTATGCCCTTCATGCTTTTCAAAATTATATGACTCAGCCATCCTGCTCCTGGGAATCTACTCAACAGAAATGAAATTAGCATATGAAAGAGCTATCTGTACCTCCATGTTCATCACAGCTCAATTCACAATAACAGAGACATGGAGTCAAACCAAATGCCCGTCAACTAAAGACTGGCTAAAAAAAATTATGGGATATGTACACCATGGAATACTACACAGAAGTAAAAAACAAAAGTGTCTGGGCATTTGCAACAAAATGGATGAAACTGAAAATCATCATACTTAGCAAATAAGTCAATCTCAAAGGGACAAATTCTATATGTTCTCCCTGACATCTGATAACAAATAGAGCAACTAAAAGGCAACAGGTAGAAATGAAATTGACACTATGAGAAGCAAGGATTCTGAACACCCCTTCTCTTGACTATTGAGGAACAGCTTTTTAGTGTACATTTTTGGCTATCCTTTCCTTTCTTTTTCCCTAGAGTATTTTCCTTACCTTTTTCTCTTTCATACAAATCATTGAACACTATACATAACATAGATTAATCATATATGCATAAAGTTAATTAAAAATAGATCTTAGTAAAGAATAAGAGTGAGAATAAGAAAGGGAAGAGGAAGGAGGTGGAGTGGGTAGGAGGGTGGGAACAGGGTGGGGGAGGAGAATTGCCAAGTGTTTCTTTTTAACAGCCTTCATCTACTATTGTCTATAGTTGCATTCTCTTTGATTTCGTGTAGTGTGGCTTATCTGTTTCTTCACTGGAAATAGTGGGAGCTGGGATAAAGATGAAATTAATAATGCATTAGTGATTATTGCTTCCTTCATGAAATCTCTAAAATATGTCCATTTAATATATTTCTTAAATTGTCATCTATAACAAATAAATTATTTGATGGTAAAGGCAAATTTTTGCATTTTTAAATAATAAAATAATGTTGTAAATATAGTGGGAAGTGAACCACTTTTTAAAAATACATAAATTGCTTTTCTATAACATTTTTAAGCCTTAAGATTTAAATTTTACTTAAGTAGTACTTTATTTCTCAGTGTTTGAGTTGCTTCATAATATAGAATCAAATCTTTATGCATGAGTTAAGTAATGAATAAACATTGTTAATGATACAGGGTAGCTTCAGGGACTGAAAGAAATCAAGGGTTATGACCCATTTTCTTCATTATGTAACCTATTTTTTCCACATTCTGAAAAATTTGGACTGTGAATCAAGTCTGCCCTAGTTGCATTTCATATAAGCCATGCTAAACCAGAGTTGTCAGTTTTCATTTTGAAGAAATGAGATCAGGGCTTGATGGAATCAAACAATAACTTTTCAGATGCTGTCAAGGTCTTTGAAAATCCAGCCACAGTACCTGTGGATCCTGGCACACTCTCCAAGAAGCCAGTGTTGTATAATGCAGCACATCAACTGGACACAAGCAACTGTCCCATCCAACCTAGTATTAGTACAGAGGAGAAGCAGAGCATTAGGAAGACAGGAAGTGAGCCACATACTAATAAATTGTTTTATCAAATGATGTAGAGTTGGAAATCAAGATGTAGGGGAGTCAAAAAATTGGAATTAGGGAGGATATTCATTGTAGCTGTTGGGCTGCCACTTGGGGCACTCATATCCCAGATGGGAGTTCAACACCTAGCTCCACTCCTGAATTTACATTCCAAGTAATGTGTACCCTGGGAGATAGCAGTTGGTGGCTCAAGTATCTGGGTCCCTGCCACCCATGTTGGCAGTCTCAGATTCTGACTCTTGGTTTTAGCCTGACAAAGTCCCATTTACTGTAAGCATTTGGGGAGTGAACCAGAGGTTGGGAGATCTCTCTCAGTCTGTTTCTGTCAAATTATTTCCTCACTAAAAGAAATGGCCTCCATTTTCTGCCACTATGATGCATACCATCAACTTTTGTGAATGTTCCTTTTTTTTTTTTTTTTTTTAACAAAAGGTAGTTTTAAGTCCAGGCTTCTGACAAGAAAAAAAACTAAGTAAATGTTGAAACATTGTTAGGTGTTCATCTTACATGTATTGGTGACCATCTACTCATGCGATTGACACTAGTTTCCATTTACTGAGATGATACGTTGTTTATACTAATTAATATGTTTAAGTAAAAATATTGATTGGTCTCCATAAAATACATACAAATAATAGTAAAAGTGGTGATAAAACATATCAGAAATTATGGACCTGATACACACACTGCTGAAGCTTTGGAAATGCACAGACGGGGAAAAGACAGGAGGTCTGGACTGTGGTTTGGAACTTGGCAAATGCATGACGTGAGCAAGTCGTTTAACATATTCATGCTTCTCTTTCCTCATCTAAAAGAGGAGTTGGACGAGATTCCTTCATAAACCTCTTATATTTCTTTTTTTAAAAAGATTTATTTATTTATTTAATGGCAGAGAGAGAGGGAGAGAGAGAGAAAGATCTTCCATTTATTGTTTCACTTCCTAAATGGTCACAACATCCGGATCTGGGCTGATCTGAATCCAGGAGCCAGGAGTGTCTTCCAGGTCTCCCATGTGGGTGCAGGGGCTCAAGGACTTGGGCCATCTTTCACTGCTTTCCCAGGCCACACAGAGAGCTGGATTGGAAGTGGAGCGGCCAGGACTAGAACCGGTGCCCACATGGGATGCCAGCACTTCAGGCAGAAGCATTACCTGTGACATCACAGCACCAGCCCACCTTACATTTCTGAAACTTTGTGATTTCAAGATGCATTGATTTGAATATGGTTTTTCTCCCCCAAGAGTCCATGTGTTGGAGACTTCCCCAATGTGGCACTATTAAGATATGGTAGAAACTCTAGGATGTGTACCTTCTGAGGCACTGCCCTCAGAAGGGGTTAATGTAGGGGGACATTCTTCCTGTGAGAGTGTTTTATAAAAGAGCAGGACTGGTCCTGTGGTCTCTGGCTGGCATCCTGTCTTATATTATGATCTCTTCCACACATGCTCCTACTCAAGGGAGACTGTGTCATGAGGCCCTCATTGGAATCAGGCAGAAGTTGGTGCCATGTTCTTGAATCTGCAAAACTGTGAGCTAAGTAGACCTCTTCTCTTTATAAATACCACACTTAAGGTGACTTGTTATGGCAACAGAGGATGGGCTGATGTACAAGGACTTTCTCTCTCTCTCTCATATATGTATATGTGTGTGTGTGTGTGTGTGTGTATACATATGCTTTTCTTTTGATGCAGCTGGAGAGGAGGGCAAGATTCCAGAGCAGCAGATGAAAAGCATCCATGGCATCCCAGTGAGGAGCATGGGAGGGATGGAACAGACTAACTTTGTTTCATAGCTTTAGAGCTGGTAGCATCCTTAGTGATAAATCAGCAAACCAAAATGTTCCAAAACCTTATGTGACCAACTATCATACAGTTCAATAGTTAGAGGCAAAGAACTACTTGTTGTGTTATAGGATCTTCCTGATGTTAAGAAGAAAGGAGGGTTATATTTAGGTGGTAAGAGTGTGTACACCCAACACGTTCAGAAATGAAGCAAGGCTTAGACAAGTGGGCCCTGGAATAATTGCAGAGCTAGTATCATCAATACAAGTAACTAATGAAAATAATTCAAAGCATGCTTTCTCCTGGTATACTGTGCATAGTTTTGTCTAAAACTATTCTATGTCCCTTTGGCAGTTAGAGTTAACAGACATCTTGCAGGAACATCATGAACACTATAAACATTACTTCAGAATTGTACACAGTTGAATGATTATTTGTTTTTTCTCAGTGATAGAAAATAAAAAGTGATTCCTCAAGAAGAAGTGGAGGAGGAGAATGCTGCGATGCTTTTGGTCTTTTCCTCCCAGTCCTTTCGAGTCCATTGACTCTTCATCAATTTAATTACTGCATATAAATGTCTAATGCACTGGCCACACAGGATGCTAAGTACTCTCCTTCCCCCAAGGTAGTTTTGTATTGCTGGAAAGCAATCCATCCGTGAGCCAGGCTGGCCTCTTTGGAAATATCCTCCTATTGATTATTCTCCTAGAAAGAACTTTAAAAGATGACTCAAGGAACACTACTGAGGAAGCACCATTGTTTCCACCTTTCATTATGACCTAAAGCAAATTCCTAAAACAAGGGCTGCAAAAAATGATTCATGGAGCCATGCAGATGAGTGCAGTGGGTAGCAGGAGATGGGTAAACCAGAAGGAGATGTACATAGACAGAAGCAGGGTGCTTGTGAAACAGTGAGCCATCTAAGCCGTCTTTGAATACGGAAAATATCATTTTCTACAATGAAGTTATTATATACAAACTATTTACAGTGACTCCCGATGGGAAGCAAGGTTTTGAATGGTGGCGGAAACAAAATTAAAATATTAGCAAATATTTATTAAGGGATATCGTCCTCCCTGCCCACTTTCAGTGGCTCCCTGCTGTCTGTCAGATGAAATACCTTCTCTTCACCTCCTTGCTGTGCTGGATCCCAAGTGTGAATCCCAGCCTCCAACTGGCAGCTGGATTCCAGCTAATAATCTGACTAGTTCATGAACAAGCTTAAGGTTGCTCTTCCAACAGGTTTTTGTGCAGTCTGTTTTCCCAAATGTTCTCTTTCCAGCACTTTCTGCTTTTGGAAATGTCATTAATACTGACAGGCTCATTTCAAGGCCTTACTTTGAAAAGTCCTACCTGTGTCTCTCAAGCAGATGCAGTCTTTTTATTTTTAATGTGTCCCATACTTTCTGCTAAGTATTCCCCTTAGTGATTATTGGCATACATGTCTAATTCCCTTTTTTTCTTACTAAGACTGTAAAGTTCTTGATATCCTCCTGAATGTAAAAATCATTTGTTTTCATCAAATTGAAGTGATATTTTAAATACCCTACAATGTGTTTTAAAGAATTCACATCTGATCCATCGAGAGGTAAATTTGAAAAATCGGAACCTTTGCTGGAACCACAGA
Organism: Sylvilagus floridanus; assembly: GCA_949820135.1. NCBI lineage: Eukaryota > Metazoa > Chordata > Mammalia > Lagomorpha > Leporidae > Sylvilagus > Sylvilagus floridanus. The sequence goes on from OX463238.1 coordinate 77,020,454, forward strand.
ACAACCATCTCAAGACTTAAGGTTACTCTCTTAATTTTGAGAGAGAGAGAGAGAGAGAAAACATTTATATAATGACAGTTGATATGATATAGCTCACAAATTGTAAATAACATATTTGTCCTCAAACACAACCATGTACAACCTAGATGCTATAAGCTTTCAAGATCTTTTAGGGATTATCTGTTTATTCTTCTTCCTAATTTATCTGATCAGAAGCAGGGGGAAGCATTATTATACACTTCATTCCACTTAAAGCTAAGCAGTTCTTTAAATGAGAATGATTATGCCTGCTGCACAAAATAAGACACTGAGAGAAGTGTGCTTGATCACAGAGCCCTGGCTTAAACATAGGGCTCTTTGCAATGTTCAGATTTCTGACTTCCATGGCAAAGCTTCCTGTGTGTTGCAACAGTATGCTCCCAGGAAGAAGATACACCAGACATGCATGCATAGCTGATTGATGTTACACATGGGTTTGCAGCCATCGGAAAATTGGCATGATCACAGTGAAGATGACATATTTAAATTATGCAATAGCACTGATATAAAGGCATTCTGAAAAAAAATTATGAGTAGGTAGAAGCAAAATGAAATGAAGACATTGTATTAGTAGTAGTATTCACAAATTGAGTGAAACCACAGATATTACATCTGTAGAAAAAGCTTTTAGGAAAAGCTAGAAAATTGGTATTTGAAACTGCACTCTGAGAGCAGAAGCACCATTTCTGTATTCATTTGCTCCACCAGGAACACTGCCAAAGTCTCCAACAGCCAACGTAAGACACTATGTTCAAAACGTGTGCTTGATGATACCCCGGGTGTACTCTGGTATCTCTACAGCTTTCCATTGAAAGTCAGGGTTGCACCAATGGCAAGTCTGCATTCAAGGGAATCCATAGAATAATGAATTGTTGTTCCTGGCTTCCTCTGAGATGGGGGAGTATGTCAGTGTACCCTACCCAGTCTCTCCTCCTGCAGGCCCTCAGCCACTTGCTCTGTCCCCAAACTGGCAGGGACACTGCCTCAGCCTCTCAGAGGTAAGGGCTAAAATCAAAATGTCATGAAGAGGCTCTGAATTGTTCATTGAATCCTTTGTATTATCATCCAGTCTGTATATATGATTCGATTGTCAGTTGCCCATTCGCTTCAACACCCCCCTCAAATTACAACCTAACATATGTATCCTGTAGTGTATGTGGTAGGCACCCTGTTATGAACAAAATGTCCAAATTACAAAATATGTTGGAAAGGAAAAAACCTTCTGTATTTCAAGGGAAAAATGCTTATTTTAGTTAGAGAAATCATCTCAAAAATACCACTAGCATTCAAAAACTCAGTTATTAAAATAATGGAAGATCAAACTATACTATAAAACGAGAAATAAGGCGTTTGAAGGGAATTTGCCTCTGGGTGTGATCCAATTTGGCAGTTAGATTCATTTCTGCTGCCACAGAAAAATTCCCACAGAATAGCAGCTTAAGGTGCTCATTTGTTTTCTCACATTGGCTGTGGGTAAGGTGTCCATGCAGTGCTGGCCTGAGTTCTGGGCTCAGGCTCTCACTAGGCCACACTGGAGGCTCAACCTGGGCAGAGGGGCAGGATCTACTTCCAGGTCACCTTGAGTTGTTAGTAGAGTCTCTCTCCTTGTGGCTGTCAGACCAAAGGCCAAGTTTTTTTGCTGCCTCTTCAGAGAATCTGGGTATTCACATGTTCTTGGCTGTTTCCCTGCTCAGGATATGGCAGCTGGCTTATTCCAAGCCAGCAAGAGGAGTCTGCTGAGAATCAAATTTGTGATAATCTACTCGCGGGAGAGGCATGCCCTCACCTTTGCCTTATCCGGTTACATGCAAGTCACAGGTCCTTCTTCTCACAATGAAAGAGAGGAAATTATGGAACCTGCTAGCATCGACTTAGGATGTGTGCACAACAATAGTTTGTGCACAATGATATATATCATGTGATAGATAGCTATATAGCTATCTGCAAATAGATGTGAATCTATGTATTCAGATATATAGATATGTATATGTTGATATCTAGAGTGAGAGAGAGTGCTCATCTGAGAGAGAGAGAAATGAAAGATTGGCTTACATTATCTACAACAGTGTTAGAAACAAAGTCCTCACCTGAGAAGTTATTTCAGGAAAATGTATTTATGTGAATATATACAGATATAATGTTCTCTTAGAGATAAACAATACAAGCCTATATAGTTGTGGAACATATCATCTCAGGGAAGATTAACATTAAAGACAAACATGAAAAATTTTACTCCCATAAATATTTAGTTTCCAATAAGCACTGAGAAGGAATTGAGCAGAATTGTAAGAAAAAAAAAATTAAGGGAAATTTGCTTGGGTGCCGAGAGAGAACTATAAGGAAAAGAACTCTGGATTTCATGATCAGGGCATTCCCTAAAGAAATGTCATCTGGCCATCTGAAGAGTTACTAGAGGTTATTCAAGAGGAAGGTAAGAGAACTTGGGATAGTGATCACACAGGAGCAGGGGGGCCCCAAGGCAGGAAAGACCAAGCGCATTTGAGAAACTAGAAGAAGACCAGGGCAACCGAAAGAAATGCACTATGGGTAGATGAGGAAGCAGAAAGGGGCTGCAGGCCATGCTACAGACTTCACGTTGATCCTAAATGCAAAGAGAATCCTTGGAGGGTTTTCAGCAAGGGAATGGTATGATCCGACTTGAAAAACATTGAAGGAGAAAAAGTATTTTGATATTTCCTTTTCTTAATCCTCATTAACTTTAAAGGGTCCTTGCTAGTTGTTCTTGATGTGGTGCTGCTGCTGTTGTTGTTGTTGATAAATTTTCCCAGATACTCTCAAAGGATGGCCCGGCTTAAATTAGCTGATACTTAATCATGTGTCAGTTACCATTCTTAGAACAGTGCTTTGGGATGACACTTCCTGTGCCATTGTGTGCTTTTTATAGTGTTGTATTTTCACTTTAAGGATGTCAGTATTGCAAGCAACATTCATCTGTTTATGTTTGTCTCCCTAATTTTGTCTACAATATTGCAAAGACCTCTGTAATATAAACTGACCTCATTTTGGAAGATTTCAGGGAAGAAATACACATCCTAAATTCTCTATTTTTCCAGTAATGTTCAGGAAATTCATGAAGTAAAATAATGTTTTCAAGTCTCCTCTCAAGTAAGAAATCATATTTTCCTGTGATTTTTATCTAATTAGTTCTAAAGCAGCATTTATGTCTGAAAACTCTGTACTTCATTCCCGCCCAGAATCCGCTGTTGGCAGAAAAAGGACACACTGCTGAAGTTTTTTGCAACCAATTAAATAGCAAAAATCCATCCCACTGAGAAAACACAGAGGAAACTTTATCTCATTAAGACAAAGTCCAGATGCCTTGTTTACTTGTGGTTGAAAAATCAATGCCTTTTTGTCCAGGAATATATAATTTGCAACAGAAACAAGAAACAGGAGGTATATCTTCATTGCTCCATGTAAGCTAGTAATTAAAATGCAAGGTTTTATTTCCAAATGGACACTATTAACAAGCCAACAATGGTTTAAAATGACAAAAATAACTCAAAATGGAGACTTTCTTGGTCATGGTAGAATTTTACTTATTGCGCTTAGAAGACATTCAGTTGTTGAATGGATGAATAATGAGTGATTGGATGAAGTTAGACTTGTGAATTGCAGCTATTATTTCATGAGTTTGGTGCACAGTTTGCAGTTTCTGGCCACCAGTGTTGGGCAAGAACAGGGTCACAATCAAGGATGATGCTTTCTGGATTGCAACATAAATAGAATGAAAAAATTCAATTATTCGGAAGTAATAATATTCTAGGGAGACAGTCTCTTCTGATTACCCACACAGTTTGATGACCCAGGTAAATGGTTTTGATTACAACCAGGGAATCCTTTGTCTCAATTTACATATATTTAGTGATATGAATTTTCTTCCTGCTTTTTGGGAGTAAGGATGTGTTATCTGGTGTAGCGTTTTGCATAGGAAGAAAAAAATGTTACATTTGGTTGCTTCTTTTTGGGAAATTATATCCCAAGGGTGTAGTAAAGATGCCAGTTTTATGGAACAGATGTAGAACTGGACATACTGAATTATGAAGATGGAGTAGAATGCAAACAATTGATAATGCTACTGCTCTAAAATATAGATGAGAGTTTCAGAGAAATGTTTTTGATAGTTGACTTATTTGCACAATAGCATCATCTCTATTTTCTGCTTTACAGAGTTAATTTTTAAAATGCGCTTTACCCCATGAAGTATATCAAAAAACTTTGCATGGCAGTAAAAACTCAGGCATTATTTTTTCAGTATATGGGTGTTTTACAAAGGACAAACTTGTATAGGATGCCAATGGCCTTTGCATGTACATTCATGTCCTGTACATCTAATGACAAACTCCTACAAGCCACTTAAAAAGAATTACAGAAGTTTCTGTTTTCAATTTTTCCTATACTTTTGCTGTTCAGGTGAGTATATTTGGGGTATGTTTGAAAATTATTAGTGTAATATCTAATGTGGGATTAGGACTTTGCCTAAGAGTGTGTGATTAAGAAAATCCTTTAAGTTGCTAAGTGTTTTCTTACTGACTTCTCTAATGGTGCCATTTAAAACTCATTAGTGGGATGGGGATAGCCAGATATCAAATGGGAATTCTTGTATCCTTGCTTGTTTGGTTGAAAATATAACAGACGGGTGAATATTTCAATGCACTTAATTGACTAAGCTTGAATTTGTTACTTTCTCACTTTGTGTAAAGTACTTGCATTTCACTGACCTCTGAGTGGAACCTATTTTGTGTTATCTAAGAAACCAGACAGCACATGCCAGACACTGTGCCCTTCCTTCTCCCACTCCTTCGATGGCATTGGGCAGGCTGGCTGCTCCGAACTTGAATGCGTTGAACCTGTGGATGCTCCCATAGGGCCCAGAGCACAGTAGGAACTTTAGAAAATGTAGGTACCCTTCAGCATTATTCCTTTACCTGTAAAACAGGTATAGTGGTAGTACCCTCCTCATAAAATACTTATGAATATCAAATGAGCTAAATGTTAATGAAAAGTATATAAGTAGTGTTTGGCACATAACATCATCATCATCATCATTATCAAGATCACCATCCTCCTATAAAATTAAAACTCCATTAAAAGTAGAGATGTTTCCATTTTTGTGAAAAGAATAAATAGGTAATTTAATTTTCATCACATCTCATCGACTTAGGTTTTTGAGTATTTCATGGGCTCTTGAATATTGTATTTGAGATCTTCTTAAGTAAGAAAAGGGAGTGCCAGAGAGTTGGAGTTACCTTACCCAAGATTCCACAGAAGGTTAATGGGCAGCAGATCTTGATCCAATTGTTCTTGTATCCATGGGAATAGCACATGTCTTTATATGGCAGAGTGTCTCTTTCCCTGTAGAACTCTACGTTGCTGAGGACACAAACCCTCACAGGAGTATCTTCTTCACCTGAAACTCTTGCCCTGGTTAAAAGTTATCTGTCCGTTACAGCTTGAAAGTTGGTTCTGAGAGCTAGGATGATGAAGTCTGAAAAACTGTACTGCCCAGAGAATCGCCCACCTGCTTCTTCCAGCTCCGTGAGACCCAGAAACAGACAGGGCAGCCTCATGAGCTTGGAAGTCAAAGGTTCCAGAATTTGTAAGAGTCTGATGCTTAATTTCATACCCTGCTATTGCAAGGTGGGAATTCTTAACGTTTTTTTAAGCAACAAATCTCACATTTTCATTTTTCTCAGGGCCCTGCAAAGTTTTTGGCCAACCTACATAAAAGTAATCTTTGTAGTAAATCCCTCGACGTTCAGTTCATGTTAGATCAGCTTTTTCTTGGGAGGAACTACTATTAATAGCAAAATAGAGGACTATAAACCCTTAGTAACAGAGATGAAAACTTGTTTTCATAAGAGCAGCATGCCATATTTTGTCTAAAAAGGAGAGAAAGAGAACTCTTAAGCTTTGTTATGCCAGCTGATGACCTGTTCTGAGATGGCTGTACCCTTCGACAGGACTTAGAAGAGGACACTAAGAGTTTGATCTCTGTAAATTTAACCTGGCCCAATTCAAGTTCTATTTAAAGGGGCCTCACTCTAATTTTCTAAAATAAAAGACATAGTTTAACATATAAGAATAAAGTTGGGGGTGGGCATTTGACTCAGCAGCTATGACTCAATTGGAGATGCCCACATCCCAATCAGAGTGCCTGGTTCAAGTCCTGGCAACTCTACCTCCTATCCAGCATCCTGCTGACATGTACCCCAGGAGGCAGTGGATGATGGCTTGAGTACTCGGGCTCCTGCCACCTGCATGGGAGACTTGCATTGAGTTGCAGGATCTACAAATGAAAGCAGCTTTACCGTGATGATCATCAGTATCTAGACCATCCAGCTAGACTAGTGGTTGTCCTGGAAAAGTAAGATAGTAACATCTAAAAACAAGCACAGGGGCTGGCATTGAACCCAGTGGCTAAAATACCCACATCGAACGTTAGAGTGCCCGTGTTTGATTTCTGTCTCTGAATCCTAGCTTCCTTCCAATCCAATCCCTGGGAAATGGGAGTGATGACTTAATGTGTTGAGTTCCTATCACACACATGGGAGACCTGCATCATGTTCCTGGGTCTTGATTCATCACCGGTCATTGTGGGTATTTAGGGAGTAAACCAGTGAACAGGAGTTCACTCGCCTGCTTGCTCACATGCTCGCTCTTACTTTGCGCTCTCGTGCTGTCTCTCTCTCTCTCTCTCTCTCTCTCTCTCTCTCTCTCTCTCTCTCTCTCTCGACACATATATAATGTGTCTGGGTATAATTCTCTCTTCCTCACTCCTTTTTAAGTTTTATTTTTAAATCAAAAAGATAAATAACTTGGGATCCAGTTAGCCACCCCTTAGTGTTCCAGCATAGACAACTGGCAGAGCTCAGACTAATAGTATGTGGGACGTGGTCTCACTTTTCCAACGATGTGCAATAAGGCTTGGCCTGGTGACCTGCCCTCCACCGAGGGCTCCTCCAAACTGTTTACCTCCTGGGCAGATACGAGGGCTGCGGAAGCAGACTAGTGAGAAATGGGGAGCTTACTCTGAATCTTTGCCCTTTGAATTAATTCTGCTTGACCTATTTGAGCAATGATTGAGGAAATTTTGATTCAGTTTGCCCCAATCTTTCCCCTGGTGAGCATGGGCTTGTTATTTTTTAATGAAACCATTTTCACAGCCTGTTGTTTTTGGTGTCAAGAATAGAGGAGAATGAGGCTATTATTTTCTTTTTTTGATTCTTATTCCATTTTTTTTTTCATCAATCCTTCAGGTGCTTGTTTTGCTTTTCACCAGAATCTTACAGCAAAGCATAGTTTCTCGCAAACAGCAGGATAACACTAACAAATGACAAAAATTATCCCAGAAAATGACAAATTATATATATATATATAAATTATATATATATATATATATATATATATATATATATATATATACCTTTCCATAGCAGATGCTGGAATTGTGATTGAATTTTTTGTCATCCTTTCTGATTTATGTAACAATTTCTGTTGAGAGCTATTTGTCCCAACGTTGAACTGTTCTAGAGCAACTTATAACCTGCCTCTAGAAATCAACATAAAAGAATTACTTTATTTCGTTGTTCCGTGGTTAAAGTGAACTGTTTATTTACTCCGGTTTTCATCTTTTAAGGCAGGAAGGGTAGGCAAGGGTCAAACCCTGTTCTCCAAAGAGGCATTTTCTAATTAGAAGCACTTTTTTCAAGCTCTACAAAGGGTCGACCGCACAGTTTGCTTCCTGCAACTCCTGAGGTATCATCTCCTTTCAAAAATTGCTTTGGTAGAATTGGAGGTGTCTTCACAAATTATTCATGAAGTTGTCTAAATGGGCAGAGGTCCCAGTTAGATAATTGGAAAAAAGCTGGGTGCACGAGTCAAGTTTAGCTAACTCTTAAAACAAAATGAATGCTGTAGCAATAGCACAGAGAATAGTTTTCTTCATAATATCAATAAGAGATGCAGAATGCACACCTAAAGCTAAAGCATTAAAAAAAAAATTCAGTACAAGTTTGCAGATAACATGTCCTTAGCTACCCAGCCATACATATTCATTTGTTTTTCCATTTCTCAATAAAACTATCAGAAGATAGGTTTTGAAAACTTAGTGCCATTATCATAACTTTAATCTTCTTTAAAGTCAATCTTGTCCTCTAGGGTTGATACCTAAAGGAGAGACTTGCAGTAATCTATCAAACAGAAAAAAGGCAGATTGCATGGGAATTAATACTTGGATCCTTTTTTTTTTTTTTTTTACAAAAGCAACTTGGTGAAAATGTCCATTTTAAGTTTTTAATTTCAAATGAATGAATGATCATAGGAAGAAAATATCAGTGTGCTAAATATTTTCCCCATAAACCTGGTAAAATTACACTCATGTCCATAATTTAGAGATTGGGGGGGTGGATAATTAGACTTCTGAAACAATATTCTCATTCAATATTTAGAAGCAACAAAAATATTTGCAAATGTTAATGGTTCTCAAAAGAGCCTCCTCATCAAGTCCAGAGAGCAACTCAAATTACTCTTAGAAAGTATTCCAGGAGAATCTTAAGATGTGATTAGTGTCCTGTGGGGCTATTGCTCCGGTCCAGACAATGTGCGTTCTAAATTGGGTCTTTTTTAAGATTTGTTTATGTATTGAAAGGCAGAGTTTACAGGGAGAAAGGAGGAAGAGACAGGAAGGTCTTCCATCCACTAGTTCATGGCCCAAGTGGCTGCAATGGCTGGAGCTGGGCCAATCTGAAGCCTGGAGCATCTTCCAAGTCTCACACTTGTTTTCCCAGGCCATTAGCAGGGAGTGGGATTGAAAGTGAAGTAACCAGGACTTGAACCAGTGCCCACATAGGCTGCTGTGTTGCAGGCAGCAGCTTTATCTGCTATGCCACAACATCTGCACCCTCTAAATATCTTAAAGAAAACAATTCTATGCCTCTTTCCATGCTATGCCCCTTTGATTCCTTCAATGTTGCTCCACTGTCAGCTCATGTGATCAGATCATCACAGTTCCCTCTTGGAAAAATTAAATGATTTCCATTCAACAATATTTTCCATTTTGTTCTTTGACATCTTTAAGATAATAACTCCTCGATGGCCCAAGTGCTTGGGCCCTGCACCCCAAGGGAGACCAGGAGAAGCACCTGGCTCCTGCCCTTGAATTAGCGCGGGGTGCCGACTGCAGCGAGCTGGCCACGGCAGCCATTGGAGGGTGAACCAACAGCAAAGGAAGACCTTTCGCTCTGTCTCTCTGTCTCTCACTGTCCACTCTGCCTGTCAAAAAAATAAAAATAAAATAAAAAAGATAATAATTCCTCATATAGTGGATGGGGAGGGGGGATTAACCTTGCAGCTAACAGACAAGATGTCTAGCTTCTCTGTGAACTGTCTCACTCCTCCATCTCTCTTCCTCCCACCTTGCACTGTATCATGAAGTGACACAAAATAGAAGAGCAGCATAATAAATCTAAGCCAGCGATTTACTATGTTTCCCCAAGGGTAGAAGTCCCTTCTGTTTCTTTTCTCTTTTGTTTCCAGGTTAAAGGGTGCATTTGTGGACATCTAATACCACGCTTGCTGATCTGAAGGAATTTCCTGGGTTGGGGGGGGATGTGAAATATATATATTTTATTTATAGTCTCATGGGACATTTTAACTTTCAGATACTCCCAGTTAAATCAATATGGCCTCAGTCCTTCTGAACCAGTGATATATGCTTACTAAATTGATTTATAAAATTTCTGATGAGTTAAAATTCTTTTATTTCTTAAGATGCTTTAGAACATTTTGTAGTGATAAGTATTCCATAATAGAATAGGCTATTGAAAAAGTGTTTAGATAATTTAAACTCTTAAAAATTACTTTTTCAAGTATTTGACTTATGACAAAAATTGGCGCAGTTTTTAGATTGATGACTTGTTTTAATTGAACCGCTTTGTCTTAGCCTAAAAATGTCAATCAGTTATATACTATAATTATTTCCCATTGACTCACAGAAGATGCTAGAAATAACCATATAATTATTCTGTAATGAACCAGTATCTGGGGAGGAAATGGAGTTTCCTCAGTTGAAAATCGGGAAGTTGTCAAAGCTATGTGAGTTCTTATAGATCGCAAAGATACATTTCCATAAAAAATATTCATTGTTTTAAATTCAAACCAAAAATTATTATGAGTACATTTTCAAAAAGTAATTTTTTCCATGAAAAGAATATGTGGCTCTTTCATAGTTTGTATTACATGCTACTTAAAAAATTCAAGTAGTTTGTCATAATATTTACAATTCTGCCTACTCTACCAATTGTATCTATATTTGATAAATACCTTCTCTTGTAAATTACTTAATACATGAAAATGACAATCAGAATAATATACTGGAAATTGATTTAGATTAGTTGTAGTCCCAGGCTCCACGGTTTAAAGAAATATGTGTATCTGAAGGACATAAAGCCTGTTTGAATCTCAGATTTCTCCTCCCTAAGAGGAAGTGTAGAAGCCTGTCACCAGATTGCTGTGAAGTGAGTACATGGAAGTGCTGTGAGAATGTGGAGTGCTGTGTGTTAGCTTCTCAGAATTCATTTAGAATCTCAAACTTTGAGCACTAGAAGAAGCCTTTACACATAGTGTGCCTCCTTGTCACCATTTTTAAAATAAAGGAACAGGTCCCAGGAGGGAGTGACAAGTGGGAGATGTGGACTTCTCTTTGGTTCACCTGTTTATTTAGTAGTTGTATGTGGCTCTATTTATCTTTGGCATGCCATCTACTGGGTAGAATGCTGTTGGGATCTGTAAGAAGCATAGAATTGTGCTCATTTAGAATTTTAGAAGCCATGGATGGTAATGCTGTACAAATGTCCTTAGTTGTACACTCTTTGTTGTAGTAAATGGGTCTATTTTTTAACGTGTTAGAAATGTACCTGGATGAGTTGTCTGCTTCTCTCAGTCTAAGCATTTTCCCATACCCTGATTTAATTGAACCAGTGCTATTGGGCACAGTGGAATGAGTTAGACACCCCATATATTCTCCCAATTTTCTCATAATTAAGGTGATTAAACCCCTGGTGAGACTCCTTAGTAGTGAGTAAGAACCCCATTTTTTTTTTTTGGCTGTTGTAAGTAGGATGGAGGTTATGATTGACATAAGTTATCATGATTCAGCAAGTTTTGGCAAAACTAGCAATGATTTTACATCTTACTTTCTAAAGCAGTACTCTGAATAAAACTAATCAGCACTAAACATAAAATTTTTTGGTAGTAACATTAAAAAAGTAAAAAGCAGCAACACAAATTAATCTTAACAAAATTTTAATTTAATATAGCAAAAATGTCATTTCAACCTGAAATATTTGCAAATAATTTTTTTTTATTTTATTTAAGATACACAAATTTAATATATACAGATTTAGGAACATAGTAATACTTCCAGCTCTACCCTCCCTCCTACCCATGCCCCCACCCTTCTTATTCCTCCTTATCCCATTCCCACTCTTAATTTTCACAAAGATCTATTTTCAGTTTACTTTATACTCAAAAGATTAACCCTACATTAAGCAAAGCATTCAACAAATAATATCAAGAAAAAAAATTGGTCCTCAACAGTTGAGACGAGCTGTAAAATATTTAAAGATTATTAATGAGATATTTTATATTACCCTCTTTTACATTAAGTCTTTAAAATCTGGTGTATATTTTTGTGGGGAAAATGTACCCTCGTACACTCTTGTTGGGAATGTAAACTGGTGCAGCCGTTTTAGAAGACAGCATGGAGATTCCTCAGAAATGTGAAAATAGATCTACCATTTGACCCAGCCATCTCACTCTTGGGAATTTACCCAAAGAAAATGAAATTGGCCATATGAAAGAGTTCTCTCTACCCCCATGTTTATTGCAGTCAATTGACAATAGCTAAGATGTGGATCAACTCATATATCCATCATCAGCTGATGACTAGATAAAGGAAATATGATATATACATATATATATATATATATATATACACTATAGAATATTACCCAGCCATTAAAAAGAGGGAAATTCTGTATTTTGCAACACAATTGGATGCAACTAGAAACAATTATACTTGGTGAAATAAGCTGGTCCCAAAGAGACAAATACCATATGTTTTCGCTGATCTGTGTTTATTAATAGAATACAATAAAATGTAATGTATAGAGTAAAATTGACATTTTGAGATTAGATTATTGTTCATAGTCCTTGTCTCTACTGTTGAAGAACAGTGATTTTTTTCCTTCTTACTATTTGTTGAATTCTTTACTTAGTGAAGGGTTAAGCTTATGATTATAAAATAAACTGAAAGTATTTAATTGTAAAAAAATTAAAGAATAAGAAAGGGAGGAGGAGGGAGAGTAGAGTGGGAAGTTATCACTATGCACCTAAAATGTACTTATGAAATACATGAAATTTCTTCACTTTATATAAATATAATAATATCTTGCATGTATTTTATATTAGCAACACATCTCAATTCAGATGCTAAATTTTCTTCAGAAATACATGATCTGTATTTGATTTCATAAAGTTTGCATGTGAAAAAGTAAATTTGCGTACCCAAGTTGTTCCAAACATACTTAAAATTATCTGAATACCTGAATTTGATATCAGTCATAAATTTAACACTAAAATCAATTAATATAAATTAAAATGAAAACTTCAGTTAGATTAGTTGCATCTCAAGTGTTCGATAATCACATGTAGATAGTGCGCAGCATAAAGGGCGGCACAACTGAACAGCACCGTTCCAGAAGATGTACATTGCTCTTGTAGCACATTGCTGTGTGTGCTGAAGGAAAAAAAAAAGAAAAAAACAGAAAATCTATCTATGCATCTATTTTCTCTTATGTAATGGATTAATGCTTTCTTTTGTAATGCAAACATTTCCTACATACCTTCTGTAGTAAATACTAGGTTAGGTTTTCCTTTCTGTAACCTGTAGTAAACCATTCTTTATGAGAGCTGATGGGAAGATAAAAGTTGGGAAATTGCCTTGACTGTGATTGTTAGTGCTGGAATTGACCAGATTTCCTTTCCAAGGGCTGTGAATGCTTTGTGGGTTTGTGTAACATGTGCCCTGCTTTATAAACACTTTCAGAGAAACCTGCTTTGTTTCACTTGATTGCTCTAGCTTGGTTAAGGACAAGTGTTTTTGAATAATAACAGGCCTATCAAATTGCCAACTGGGGGATTCTGGGAATATGCTTAGGGCAGCTTTTTGCAATATTTCCTGTACCTGGTAAAGAATTTTAGGAAAAGCAAACGTTTAATAGCACGGTGGATTCTTAACTGGCAAATTGTAGAAAGCACTTCTATATATCACATACCTATTTATTACCTAGCATTACTTTGTAAGGTTAGAATGTTTGGGGCCAGACAGACAGTACAACAAAGAAATTTAAAGCATGGCCTTGGAATTGGACTGCCCATGTTTATACTGTTGTGCTGCCACAATTTATAAATTACATGAATTTGGTCACATTTAATTAGTCTTTCCAAGCCTCAGTTTCTTTATTCTGTGATGGAGCTAAGAAGAATTCCCAGTTAATAGGGTTGTTGGAGAATTAAATAAGGTTATACCTTTAGCCTAGATCTGGCACAAAGAGAGTGCTCATGAAGTGAGTTATGACCCTACAAGACTGCTAGAATTAGAAGCTTCATCATACTTTATCCCATCTCCAAAGGTTAAGAATGGAAGAAGCAAGTGCTGTGTATGGCCCTGGGGTAGAGAACTCAAAGGACATAAACCCAGAAGCACAGATCATGGAGGCCTCATCTCCAGTCTGTTTGTCTGTTGTCGTTTTTCATTAGTATGCAAGATGTGTCTATCAAGGACCAAAAGACATCATTCATTATTTTCACTTGAAACTTTTTCTTCTCCTACCTGTCCCAACATGACTGGTTTGCATCTGTTTTGAAATAAGAATTTATAAACACATTTTCTACAACCATTCTATGAATAATAGATCAAACATTTAATCAAGGTATGGTTTTATGTTTGGAAAATTATAGCAAAGATAAACATCATAAAGTACATTTACTTAGTTTATGTAGTGCCAGATTGGTAAATTACTGTATTTTTTTGCCGTTCCATTATTGTTGGTGATGGTTGTTTTTTAATTTATATCATCCTTCGTGTTTCTGGACTCCTATTGCTCAGAACCTCTTTCTGTATTATTATTATCAGTGTGACACATTTAATGTTTATAGTGTTTGCGTAAAAATAGATCATCTCTGGTAGGTACTTTTCAATGCTAAAGCAAATGCACTTACTCATTGAATTTGAATAATATTCCCTGAGAATAAATGTGGAGCTATCCATCTCTTGAACAGAATTCGTACTAGTTCTTCTTATCTGCCTAACTGCCTCAAAAACACAGCTTGGAAATCATTCCTGTGTTTATGGGGCAGTAGTCAATTATTGAGACAGTGTCCACTGAACAGAGCATCCTTGAAGGAATCAACTTATTACATATAAAATATATTTTAGGGCAGGGATCTCTGCCAGCAAATGTGAAAATCTATACTGAACTGATGTTTAAAAGCATTATCAGAGGCAAAAAAAAAAAAAAGTTTCCTTCATTGTTGGACAGGGTTAATTACCAAAGATCGTAGTCAGGATAACAATGCAGGATCACAAGTTCTTAGAATATGTTAGGCATTATTTTTAAAACCTTAAATATTGATTGTTACCTTTGCCTGTGGATGGAATTTCAGAGTACTTGTTTTTTCATTTTAAAAGTGGAACTAGGGCAGAAAGTGGCACAAAATTAGAAATGTCAAGATACTTAATTTCTTAAGTTCCATTTATTTACTTGACAGTCAAAGTTGCAGAAAGAGAGGGAGAGACAGAGATCTTCAATCTGCTGTTTCACTGGCTGCAATGACCAGGGCTGGTCCAGACGGAAGCCAGGAGCCAGGACCTTCTTCCAGGTCTCCCATAGGGTACAGGGGTCAAGCACTTGTGTCATCTTCCATTGCTTTGCCAGGTATATTAGCAGGGAGTAGGATTGGAAGTGAAGCAGCCAGGACTCAAATCAGCACCCACATGAGATGCCAGTGCTGCTGAGGGGGGCTTAACCCACAAAGCCATAGCACTGGCCTCAAGGATATTTAAATTTAAAGTATGACTCTTTATTCTTAAAGATGACCAAATTCAAACAATGCACCTGGTCACATAAAACATGAAGGCGTTTTTAAAATATTAGCTTACTTATGTGAGTTACAATGTATTTTTTCAATAACTTAAGTGAATATTCCTTAAATCTCATTTTATTTTTCTGAAGGATGAAAGACGAGTGTCTCCATAAGATCTGAATTTAAATTGGCTTAAACATTACAGCAAATCCCCAAGCCTTGGCATGCTCACTATATTTGGTTGGCATCTCATATAGGTTTCAAATCTTGTGCTATAACTCTTATGGATGTCCATTAAGAGCTATAAGAAGATCCCCATGGAGAAACAATAAAAGCTTTGCCACATTAAGAGGATCACAAGTGGGATTCGGCACCCCTTCTCTGGCAAAGTTAAAGACCCAGCCATAGCATTCTTAGCCCCAAAAGAGGCCAGCATGTCCCAGTCCCTTGGTCTGAACTAGTTAACAGAGATCATTTGCATCTTGGAGGATTAAGCAAGCATGAGACAGGGAAGAACAGAGGGCTGCAGGTGGACAGGGGTGTGATCAAAGCCACTTAGGTCCAGACTTTGCAGCCCTGCTGAGAGTGCTCAGAAGAAAGAAATGCTTGAGTAGATTCAAAAACAAAAACAAACAAAAAACAATCAACAAAACAGTGTCACGGTGAGGAATCAGAGAAAACTGGCAAAATGTGGAGACATGAACACTCAGCCAATAGTATACAAAAGTGTATCTGGTCACAAAAGTAGGGCCAAGATCAGCTAGAAATTAGTTGCAGCAATTTGTAGGAGAGTCAGGAGAGAATGAAGAAAGATGAGAGAAGCATCAGAAAAGTTACAGGGAGTCAGACACTGCAGATTGCAATGGGTGATCAGAAATGGGCTAAAACTTGTACTGACTACTACTATGGTAGTACTGCCACGAATGGCCACTTTGGGTGAAGAGAGAATTAGGAGATGTGGTTTGGGGAAAACTGGGGCTTTTTAATGTTTCCACTTTGTACAAACCTAACTCAACTCCTAAGTAACCGAGGATTTGGTTTATGCAACAATTGTCATGCTGTATGCCAGCCAGATTTTCCTCAGGTCAGCACTAAATTGGAGCCAAAGTGAAGAATTTTGGACAGATTAGAACTCAAAAAATATGCTAAACCAAAAACAGGAGTGCAGAGGTGAATTTATTTAACTTGTGACTTGAAGTTACAAGAAATTGAGGTTGAAGCTTTGCCTGGCCAGCACTGTAGATAACATATGCATAGCTATCAGCAAAAATCATAAAATTATGGCAAGAATTCAAAGATTGGCAAGAGTCCCCCCAGGCTGTTTGTAATGTCCCTTTTTTCCCTTTTTCTGGATAAGAACCAACTACTTGGTAACAATGGAGACTTCTGACACTGCTGATTGTACAATTTTTTTTTTTTTTGGACAGGCAGAGTAGACAGTGAGAGACAGACACAGGGAAAGGTCTTCCTTTGCCGTTGGTTCACCCTCCAATGGCCGCCTCGGCCGGGGCACCGCGCTGATCCGATGGCAGGAGCCAGGTGTTAGGTGCTTTTTCCTGGTCTCCCATGGGGTGCAGGGCCCAAGCACTTGGGCCATCCTCCACTGCACTCCCTGGCCACAGTAGAGAGCTGGCCTGGAAGAGGGGCAACCGGGACAGAATCCGGCGCCCTGACTGGGACTAGAACCCGGTGTGTCGGTGCCGCTAGGCGGAGGATTAGCCTATTGAGCCGCGGCGCCAGCCTTGTAGAATCTTAAAATAATACACTGTGCTGTTAGAATCCTTCTTTCACTGTTCTGTGTTCTGTGAAACATTATTGAACAATTAGACCTTACTCAGACTTCTTGTGTAGTGATGATGATAGTGTGAATGAAAACATATTTTTCACAGGAACAAAATGAAATTTAGCTGCCCAACACTCGACATTGCTTCCATCCTTCAGTAAATAGCAATCTATCATTTTGTACAGGTTATGAGCATTCCAACATATCTACCCATTAGGGAAAAATTATAAACAGCTGATAGCGTGACTGAACTAAAATGAGTTGTTTTTTTTTTCCAGCAAGAAAAGGTTGTTTTCTGTTTAATCGTGAGTCAGTAAGTGCTATGCATGGGTGATGTCATCAGGGAACCCCTGGTTGTTCCAGTGGTGCAGGGCATTTCGCCTTGCTTTGGAAGACTGCCCACTGCTACTTCCACCTCAGTCCCAGACCTCCTCCTGGGCACCGATGCCATGTGAGGGGACTCCTGACCTTTCTCCCCCTTTGAACTCTGTCTTATTCTTGCATCTTCTAATTTATTGAAAACACCTGTCTGCCAAGGTAGATAACTGTGTTCTTATCTCATCCTTCCCTCCCAGTACTCCTATCCAATCAGATCTCATCTTCTCAGTCCAGCTTCTCTGGACCTGCGAAATTGTATTCCCCATCTCCTTCAAAGCCACTATTTCAGTAGAGGTCTCTGTAGCCTCTCACTGGCTTTGTGGTTTCCTTCTGCCTACTTGTTCCATTTCCTGTCTTCTTCCCCTTTGGCCCCTCCCCCTCACAGACACCAGAATTCACATTTTTAAAATAGAAATCTGGATGTGTTATTCTCCACCCACCCCCATAAAAAAAAAAAAAATGGAGTTGCCCCCTGCCGGGAGTTCATCCAAGTTTCTTTGTTTGACTTTTAAGATCTTCATAAGGCTCTCCAGCCTTTATCCATGCTCAGGCATCACCAAACTCCCTGGGGTTCCTTGCACCCTGGGGCTCTGCTTGGCCCCTTCTGCAGCATGGCAATTGTTTAGGGTGCCTCCTACCTACAGGCTAACCTAACCAGGTCCGCTTTCAAGATTCTGATAAAACGTTATCTCCTGCAGCTGCTTTTATCCTTGGCCTCATCTGTTCCCTTTGCTTTATCCTTGTATCCATTATTCCTGTATCTGTGATCATTCTCGGCTTCTCCACTACACTGTGAACTCTTTCAGGACACAAGATACCTCTAAGAACTTTGTATTTGCAGGACCACGCACAAAACCTAGCACAGTTACTTAATAAATATTTGTTTTATGAAGTTGAGAGGAAATAGGCAAAGATGTTGAAATAACGTTCAATTCTCTACTTAACGATATCATTGACAAGCTTTCATAGAAACCTATTGATATAGTTATCCATCTATCTCACATATATTGTATTATACATTACATCCATATTTTGGAAAGATAATTATATGTAATAGAATATTTCTATTTGGAACATACTCTGCTAGCTATAGCTCCCTCTTAGAGCAAATCATTTTTGGAATAGTCTTCTGATAATAAATAGTTTTTTAATGAAGTAAATTAATGCTATTTACGACAAGTTTAGTATATGAATGTAAAATTACATTTGTAGAGAAGCTGGTCTTCTTTTTTAAATGAAAGAGACAGGTTTGAGTATCCTGATATGAAGACAAAAAGCAGCAGGCCGCATTCAGAATTAAGATGGAAAGGTTACATGTGTAGTTATTTGCCAGTGTAATGAGAAAGTCCATGTCTCTACTTATTAAAAATAGGGAAGTTTATATGAAAGCCAGTTGCCGTGCTTCAATTAAGTTAGCAAATATGAATGTCAATATTATCACAAATGCAATATTGGAACTGGTGTTTGGCCCTGTGTTGAATGTAATGATTAAATTAAATCTAGTTTGCTACTCCATCATATTGAATAAGGAGTAAACAGGATGGTATTTTTTTTTTTTGTCACAGAAATCTCCTTGGTATGCTATTGTAGGATATTTATAGAAACAAGCATGTAGAAGAAGTAAACAGATTCATTTTTGGTTGCTGTATCAGTAAAGTGATAATTGAGCCTTTTTTTTAAGATTTATCTTTTTTTTTTTTTTTTTTTTTACAGGCAGAGTGGACAGTGAGAGAGAGAGACAGAGAGAAAGGTCTTCCTTTGCCGTTGGTTCACCCTCCAATGGCCGCCGCGGTCGGCGCACTGCGGCCGGCGCACCGCGCTTGTCCGATGGCAGGAGCCAGGTGCTTTTCCTGGTCTCCCCATGGGGTGCAGGGCCCAAGCACCTGGGCCATCCTCCACTGCACTCCTGGGCCACAGCAGAGGGCTGGCCTGGAAGAGGGGCAACCGGGACATAATCCGGTGCCCCGACCGGGACTAGAACCTGGTGTGCCGGCGCCGCAAGGCGGAGGATTAGCCTGTTGAGCCACGGCGCCGGCCATGATTTATCTTTTTTATTTGAAAGGCAGTTACAGAGAGGCAGAGGCAAAGAGAGAAGTCGGCATCCTCTGATCCACCCCCAGGATGGCCGCAGTGGCCAGAGCTGTGCCTATCCAAAGCCAGGAGTCAGGAGCTTCTTCCAGGTCTCCCATGTGGGTGCAGGGGCCCTTCCCAGGCCATAGCAGAGAGCTGGATCAGAAGTGGAGCAGCCAGGACATGAACAGGTGTCCATATGGGATGCTGGCACTATGGTGGTGGCTTTCCCCACCAAGCCACAGCGCCAGTCCCAATAATTGAGTCTTAAAATACCAAAGTAGAAATTTACAGAATGGCTCTAATGGGAATAGTTTTCAAAAAGGAGAAACCACTAAATCACTTTATCTATCTCATGAATATTATGCATTTAACAAAACAATAAATAAAATTCATGCACTCGCAGTTTGGGGTGTTAATTCCTTTATAACCATTAATTAATTTGGAAAAGATGTCCACGTAAAAATACACACACACACACACACACACACACACACACACGGTCTTCAAAAAGTTCCTGGAAAAGGCAAAGAAAAAGCTATGCATGGATTTCAGAAAACTTTTTGCAGAGTAAACATCTTTTTTTATTTTTTTGACAAGCAGATTTTAGACAGTGAGAGAGAGACAGACAGAGACAGAGAGTAAGGTCTCCCTTCCGTTGGTTCTGTCCCCAAATGGCCACTATGGCTGGTGCGCTGCACCAGTCCGAAGCCAGGAGTCAAGTGCTTCTTCCTGGTCTCCCATGCGGGTGCAGGGCCCAAGCACTTGGGCCATCCTCCACTGCCTTCCCGGCCCACAGCAGAGAGCCGGACTGGAAGAGGGGCAACCGGGACAGAATCCGGCGCCCCAACCGGGACTAGAACCTGGGGTTCCAGTGCCGCAGGCAGAGGATTAGCCAAGTGAGCTGCAGCGCCAGCCAAGAGTAAACATCTTTTAATTTAATTCTCCCTCAAGCTACCTGAAGCCCCCTTCACATTACATGTACTTTGTATCCTTTGTTGGAAACAGAAAATGACAAAGTGTTGACAGTTTAGGTTCTTATTCTTTTTTTCTCATCAATTCTAATGTTATATAAATACAAAGAGAAGAGATTCAGTGTAGTTCATAGATACAATGCTAAGATTATATTGATCTTTTCTCCTTCCATTGCTTCCTCTCTCTCTGTCTCTCTCTCCCTTTCTTTCTTTGCTTGTTCTCTAGTTTTTGAGATGACATTTTTGAAGAGATGACATATTTTTAATTTACAGTATAGTCAAAATCTTAATGCTCCACTAAATAAAAAGTTCAACAAGTAAAAAGTAAACAGACCTAGTTCTGTAGGATTGTGCAAGGGCTATAAACAATAATCAAAAATGAAGAGATGACCATTTACCCATACATAATGAATTATAAAATAATCACAAGTCATTAAAACCCTCATCGTATATCATTCTTTTATTTTTGTTGGCTATGTGCGCACTGATTTCCTTTGATGCCACATCAGGCTTTAGCAGTATCACTCACTGTTCCTTCTAGGGATGCTTCCCATACAGACCCTCTGTTACCACATCCTGCTAACAGTATGGTGGATGGAAATTTGGGGAAAGCAGCAGTAGGAACTGCTGTGTATCTGCAGTAAGTTAATCAGATTTTGATACCCCAAAACTAACACAACTCACAAGACTGATAGCCCAATGCTGCAGCAAATTGTTTCCTAGCAGGAAATCTACAGTAGCAGTGTAATTTGGACAATGGAGCATTTGACAGCTAACCCATCAAAGCAGTGCACCCTGAGGAAGTCACTCACTTGTGGCTTTACATTCAGTCAAGCATTAGTACAGCAGTGGCTAAATAGGGGAATCAATTTAGAATCAAATAGTAGCAAAGCTATTTATACTATTGCCAAAAGGGGACACAGGCAGATAGCGGATTACCCTACCTGAGGTCACCCATGCCCCCTGAGATTCTTTTGAGTGCCAGTTTGTGAATACATTAATAAGCATGATTAAAAGCTATGCTATTACTGTTCCCCAAAGATGGGTTTATGCTAAGTAATACAAGATAGTTCTAACTTGTCTCTCATGCAGGGTGCAAGAAGTAATCAAAATATGCAAGATGTTCACAACTTCAAAGAAGAAAGATATCTAGAGAATACCAGCTTACCTTATATAGTGGGGTAGAGTGTTAAAGGATTTAAAGAAAGTAAAATACATCCCACCTCCCAAACTTGGAAAGCATTTCTGTGAATATGAGATTTTAGAGTGTCTTTTTTTTTTTAATATTAGACTAAGTAAGTACATAGTAATTTCACTTGTCCCACAGTTGGCTCAATGGGTCAAAGCAAGGTCCATAAGGAAGGGCATTTTAATCCATACTCACCCTAGTGACTCTGCTCTTTTTTTCTGTCTGAAAGTAAAAGATTTCACATTCAAGATCCCCACTCCACTCCCCAGTGGGTGCAAGGAACAGCCAGAGATGCCATGATGTTGAGGTAAAGAAGGACAGCCACGCTGTGACCGGGAGAGCTCAGTGTCACCAAGAAACCAGACCCAGCATCACATCTGTAGGCACATAACCAAGACAAGTGATTTGCTGTAATTGGTATAGCAACCGGACCAGCATCAGTGTGCTGTCAGGAGCAGAAACAAACACTTGTAAGCTAAAAGGAAGAAGCATTGAAATATATTTCAAAGATCACCATGACAAAGAACTGCAAGCTTGAAATTACAGGATGTTATTATCATTAAGGAAGCAAGACAAATCAGATTAACACATACTAAATGTATAACCTTTGTCACCTAGGAAGGCCACCAGAACGGGCAATGAAACAAACACAAGAAAGTATTACAGCTGTATGGCAAGCTGTGAAAAAAGGTTTCTTTCCTGAATTTTGTGATATATTATGTTCAGATTTCTAATTTATAACTCTTATTTTAAATAATATGGTCAATTGGCATCTAAACATGTAGACATCATATTTTAATTATACATGATTTTGGGTGGTTCTTTTAATGAAGCCTCCCGTATTTTATGCTTCCTGAAGGTCAAAGATAATGATCATGAATTAAAAAGGTGTGTGTGGGGGGGACTTCACATTTTCCCAAGTGCAGATGCCATACTGGAGATAGGCCACTCTTGAGCAGAATAAATATATTGATAGCAGTTGTTGATTGGCTGGAAGCTCAAGACCAGGTTCTCACTAAGCTTGGGACTCCTGAGCTCCAGGGTGGATGGACCACGAACCATTTAACTTGAACTTTACTCTTTTCTGCAAGCAAGACTCTGTTACCAATCAGCTGTCCTCGCCAACCCTGCTTCCCAATGCACTCATACATGGACACACACACACACACCCTCACACCTACACACCTACATTTTAGGGTTGTGACCAACAGCCAATCCCTGTTGAATAGATATTATACCAGTATGGGTTTTTAGAGTACTTCAAAAAGTACATGGCAAATGGAATTTCAAAATGAGTTTATTTTATTGGAAAAATTTCTGAAGCCAATGCATAGTTCCATAGATGTTTTGTAATAAGCACTTCCTATGAGATTTTAGATGTTGCTCTCTCTCTCTCTCCTTTCTCTCTCTCTCTCTCTCTCTCTCTCTCTCTCTCTCTCTCTCTGCCTGCCTCCCTTTCTCATATAGGTATTTGGTAATTATAAGTGCTTTACTTTATGCAGTATTCCCAAATTTCCACTATTGACAGAAAAGCAATTTAAGAGGAAGCAATCAACCAACTAGGCTGTACAACTTGATATGACATTCTAGTGTCTTAACTTTAGACATATACTTCAAAATTTATTTCTTTGTTAAAATGAACTTTATGGTCACTCAGACAGGGATATGTGATAGAGGAGGTTATTGTGTGCTTTATCTTCTCAGCAAAGCTAAAAAAGACAAAAGATCAAACTAGAAGACAGCAGAATAGGAATCGTCACTCATTCCACTTCCATTTCCTTCTATCAGCATTGCACCCCCACACCTACACACATTTTCCTTTCACAGTAAATCTGCTGCAAACTTCAAGCCATTCAGCACCTTCATCGATAGTGTCACAGAAAAATACAATCAACACATCCAGCTCTACAATGCAGTTCTTCGAAGTGACTCTGTTAGATGCACTCTGGGTGTTCAATAATGATGAGTGTCAATGTACACAAGCAAAGAATACATCTCATTCTGACAATGAGGGATTCAAATGTTACCTATTTGATGTTAGCACTGTAAAAATGTTATTAGTATATAACTAAGATCAAAAGTTCAGTAATATATTTTACTCACTTGAATAAAACAATATTTAACTCCTATATATGTTGTTTCCTGTGTGGCAAACAAAATCCATTTTTAGTATAAATGACATCCTTAACAGATATTTGTGAAGATGTTGAACTGAGTAAAACTGAACAGAAAATAAACTTTCCCATTGTACCTGCCACAGGGTCCCTGGGAGAGATAGACTTTCTCTGATGAGGTTAAGTTAATTCAAGAGGCTTAACACTGTTAACTACATGCAAAATATGAAGCTAAATCCTTAATCATAGCAATTCAAGACATTATTTAATGAATTCTGAGTAAATAGTGTGGTTTTACCTTAGGACATTCACAAAAGGGACTTGTTTGTCACACAGAGAAGGGTGAGAAAGACAGCATCACTGAACACCTGGGATTCAGTTTGCAGTGATTTGTGTTTTTCTGAAAAATGATCATTTCAAGAAGTTATGATAAAAATAGTCATTTGAGAAATATAAAGTTCATCAAACATAAGGAAAAAGAGAAATTATAATAATTATATAAGCAATCCTGAGTTTTCTTTATAATACATTATATATGATTAATATAGTCATTTTTTAAAGATTTATTTATTAGAAAGGCAGAGTTGCAGAGGCAGAGGCAGATAGGGGTCTTCCATTCACTGGTTCACTCCCCAGATGGCTGCAACAGACAGAGTTGTGCTGATCCAAACCCAAGAGCCAGGAGTTTCTTCTGGGTCTCCTACATGGGTGTAGAGGCTCAAAGACTTGGGCCATCTTCCACTGCTTTTCCAGGCCATAGCAGAGAGCTGAATCGGAAGTGGAGTAGCCAGGACTCGAACCAGCAGCCATAAGGGATGCTGGCACTGCAGGCAGTGGCTTTAACCACTAACCACAGTGCCGGCCCCAATCTACTCATTTTAATAGTACATAAAATGGACATTGATATCCTTGATGTTAATTTTTAAGTAGATTTAAATGTTATATGTTATTTTAAACATTGAAATCAATATATTTGATATATTTAAAAATGTAGAACTAAATGTATGAGGATATAGCTAAAACAAAATGAAGAAATGGACAAAATATGGCAGATGTCCATCGAAGTGGGCAAAGAACTGGAGTTACACCAACAAAGGGGACCAAAGTAAAGAGCAAAGAGAATTTCCAAATCCAAAACTTTCAAGGGGGTGTTTCTGAAAGCTTCCACAGGAGAAGGAGCAAAGTGATAAAGGAAATAAATGCTGCAATCATAGCTATCGTTTCACAACATCCAGCATCTCGGCTTCCTGCCACTTTTCATGGTCCTTATCAAATCTACAGGCCAAGCTAGCAACCAGCTCTAGAAGCAGCTGACAGGACTAACAAAGGCATGGGCAACATGGCCGTCTTGTCACCTCGCTGTCTAGCGCTGTGCTGGGAGTCCCCTTATCTGCCTCGGAAGTGCCAAGTGCTTGTTACTCTGACGACTGCCGAGCACTGATCTACCATGATGTGAAACTAAATCATGTGAAACTAAATCCAAAATTCCACAAGGAATGGGGTCAACCTATCAGTGAAAATAATAGCCCATTTGAGCACCGCTGCTCTCTCTGACCGGAAGGCAAGCTCTTCAAAGTCCTCTGGGGATATTTCCTAAAAACACTTTGAAAGCTCACACATGTGTGCTGTGATTTTTTTTAGAAAGCAGGATACCCTGCTTGGGGAATAGGATGGCCTCTGTGAGAGTGAAAAACGGTAGAAGTGGGAAAGATTTGTGGGCATGTTCTGAGAGGTTTTGCATAATTTAATGTTGTTTGTGTTTTCTGAAGCTGAAATAAATGCTTATTAAAAACTTTAGCAAGTTTAGAGAAATAGTGCTTGCTAAACAGTAGTCCCTGTACGGCCTAAACCTATTTCAGCAAATTTTCCAATAGTGCACAGCATGCATCTGTGACTGAGACAAAAATCAATGCTTATGGATTTAGCAGTGTAATCCTATCACTTGTTTTGTGAGATATGATTTGAAATGTAAAGTACGTTAAGACTTAAGTGAACTTGGAGGCATGAAATCTCTGGGGAGATTCTTAGTATCCTATTTATTATTGATCAGACTATTTCTTTATTGTCTTTCTCTACTTGCCCCGGTTATCCAACCCCTCCCTCCACCAATAGTTTTTAAATTTTGTGCATCAGAACCAGTGAACCAGTATGAATATTTAGCTATGACTTTCAAAGCAAGTGGCAATTTAAAAGTCCTCAAACCAAGAACATAATCGTGAGACCAGTTGGACTGTCTTAAAATACTAGTAAAATAGTAGCTGAAGATTTTAACTTGGCCAAGAAAACTTAATGTTTTCTCTAAGCACATAACAAAAAGCTAGTGAATCAATGACTTCTAAGTAACCTTAAATAATCCAAATTATTGTGCTTAGTTCTATCAGAAGTCACTAGTATATAATTTCAGAAATTGGAGATCTTAATCTAATTTTGTTAAGATTTAAAAATTGCATGCTTGCTCTGCCTTCAAATTTACCATGAAGGAACAATTCAGTGCACTTTGAGATAGTTATAGCTACCTAGAGTAACACATTCATTTATTAAATAAATATCTACTGGAAATTTACAATGTGCCTGGTACTGACAGGGTCTAAGACAAAGTCCTGAATTCTGAGAAGGCATATTTTCTAGAGATCCATCATAAGTTCTCCAAGGGCAGCAGTTAGTAACTGGAATCGCATAAACCACATTTGTTAGTTAATGCCAAAAGGCTGACTTTCTGTTAGCTTCTGAGGTGATCCTCAGCCAGAATGGCTTTAGGATTTTTTTTTAAAAAAGATTTATTTATTTATTTGAAAGTCAGAGTTACACAGAAAAGGAAGGAGAGGCAGAAAGAGAGAGAGAGGTCTTCCATCTGCTGGTTCACTCCCCAGTTGGAGAGCTGGATTGAAAGTGGAGCAGCTGGGACTCAAACTGGCACCGATATGGGATGCTGGCACTGCAGGCAGTGGCTTTACCCACTACGCCACAGTGCCGGCCCCCAGGAAATCTTAAGTTAGTTACATGGACTTTCTCCAGTGCCTTAGTCCAACCTGATTTGAGATAAAATTCTGTCTATGGGAGTAAATGTCCTTCCCATTCATGCAGCTCTCTTTCTCTGAAAAGCTGATTTTTAGTCTCCATTTTGAATGTGGATTGCACCTTGCATTTACCATATTCTTTTGACATGGATAATTCAGGAGCAAACTACTCTGAATTGTTAAAACTCTTATTCTCTTCCTCAGGACTGTATTCATTGTGGGAAGAGCGTGGCCTGGCGATGAAAGTTGGGCCACACTCTGCATAAACTGAATGTGGAGTTTGTTTTACCTGGATGGCTTTTGGACATGGGCAAAAGTTGTAAAAGAAAAAATGGGCTTCCATCTGAGGTAGAGCATGCATGAAACCATGCAAAAACACTTCTGTCCATACTCTGTGTTAAAATAGAGAGATTAGCTCCTCTTGCTTGGATGTTTGCACCTTTTCAAAGCAGATCTTTTCCTGAGAAGAAATCCTTCTGAACACTATGAACACCATAGATTGTATCTGCTTTTGCATGCAGTCTGAGTCTTTTAAAAGTTATTTTGTCTTTAAAAGAGCACATCCACAGAATGACCTTCAGCTACGATTAATCCATCTAACTGTAGGGCCTGAATGCAGAACACATCTGCCATCTGTCAGTGGAGAATTCCCCTGCTACCACCGGCCCCACTCCCTACAGCGTCCTCTTGGGGCTAGGATAACTTGGGGAGAGGTCTGTCTTGGCTGGCAAGGAAGGAGTGCATTTAGACTAATCATTAAAACCCATTACCTAACAAAGTGCATGTTCTTAAGGAACACAGTGATACTTGCCAATGAATTAATCAGCAAAGCAGACTGTGAAAAGGTGAGATTAGCAGTCTCAGAAAAGATCAGAAACCATGAGATGCCAAAGGAGTTTCAGATGTCATAAATCTCCCCACAATTAGAGGGATTTTCTCTTCACATTTAGAACTCTGGCTGAGCTTGGTCTATGCTATGCGGTAGCTGAAGATGGAACAACCAGCAAGGTTTTCCTGCAGCTTGCGAGAGAGAGAATCATTTATTTGAATAATTGATCATTCAATTAGTAAAGCAAATGTTGAACAGTTGGACAGCTCTTTTATCAGTGTTGAGCAGAAGTAATTGGCTGTAGTTCATTATAAAGCAGAAAATTAAAAAGTGTGATTTTAAAATAATATTAAATACTGTCTCTCCCACCAGATAAAGCCCTCTTACCTGCTCTTTTTGTCATCATCGTTTGATTTTCTTTACCTTCAGTGCAATTATGTGCCAAAATATAATCAAGCAACAGATTACACCCCCTGAATATTACTGAAGAATGATTTGCTTATACCCCAGTTGTTTCGGCTGTTACATAATGAGGCTGACAAGTGGAGAATGATATTAGCATTTTATTGGTCTAAAACAATAGAGAGAAGGAAGATAATCAGAATTATCATTATAAGGAGCTCTGTAGAAATTTGGGATATACCAAATCTCTGCTTTGTTTGTAAGAAGAAACTGTAATTTCAAGAAAAATACTTGAGGGCCAGGCATTTGGCCTACAGTTGAGAGACTAATATCCCATGTTGTAGTTTCTTGCTTAAACTCCCAGAACTGCTCAGATTCCAGCTTCTATCCAGTAAAGACCCTGGAGGGCAGCAGGTGATGGCTCCTTATGTGGGAGACTTGGATTGAGTTTCCTGCTTCGTTTGCAGGCTTTTGGTAGTGAAGCAACATATGAGAGCTTTCTCTGTCCCTTTGTCCCTCTCTGCCTCTCATATAAATACATAGCTAGAAAGTGAAAGACAAATGCTCGCAAGTTACATGGTTATATTGAATTTTTAATAATAAAATATGTGATGAATGTAGGGTACGTTATGGACAATAATAATGCTTTATCCTAAAAGCAACTTGAAAATACTGAATCAAGGAAAAAATTGTATAATTCTAACCTGTGCTTGTTTCAAAGGTACATTTAACACATTTAAAAAAAACTATATTTTGGTTTGAAAGATATATTCACAAATCAGCTATCACCATAACCAAAATGTTTTATAGATTCATTTGAATATTTCAAGAAATTTTCTTATAAGTTGGAAGATATTTTAAAAAAAAACTTTATTTCACTGAAAAAAGAAAGCTATGTATTCATTGCTAGTTCTCCAGTTGACCTTGTTTAAAACCAACATAAATATTGATAGATCAGCATAGTGTATATATATCTACTTGGTCATATATAATATGAACCTAAATTTTTTAATATTTAAAAGGAACCTACTGCTCAAACAGTACTCTATACTTTGTGCATCTGTGTGGGTGCAGTCTGTTGAAATCTTTACGTTGATCTTCTGTATATAAAGATAATTGAAAATGAATCTGGATGAAGAATGGGATGGGAGAGGGAGTGGAAGCTGGGATGGTTGCAGGTGGGAGGGAGGTTATGGGGGGAAAAGCCACTATAATTCAAAAGTTGTTCTTTGGAAATTTATATTTATTAAATAAAAGTTGAAAAAAGGGAATCTATTGTATTTTAGTCTCTACCATCAGATAACCTTTTTAGCATAAAACCTACAGATCACCTTATTGCGAACCAATACATTTTACGGAAACCGTATTTGTGTGTATTTATGTATATATATATATATATATATATGCTCATACACACATAAATATGAGAAACATTTATATAGACACTTCAAGGGAAAATAAAAACTGAATGAATCAAACATCTATTTTGTTTATCCCCTATATTTAAAAACAATTTTGGGGGATGAGAACTTAGATAATAATGTTATTAGTGAGAACTCTTACTCCTGGGTTCATAGCGACTTTCTCAAGAATTTTGCCATTGAGAATATTGCTTTTCATTTAGGTATACTTTTCATAGGTGTATTAGAAAATTGCCTACATAGTTTTCAATGGATTTTTTAGAAGTATTAACTGTTATCAAATACATTTTTGGCCAAGATAAACATGTTATATGTACATATCTCATTTTTTATGTTTTTAAAATTTTATTTAAGTTATACAAGTTTAATTTATCTCCTATATGCATATTCAGAACATAGCTCCTTCTGACAATTATCTTTGCTTTCCTACTTTTATTTTCTCCTTCATTGTAGAAGGAATATTGACTTATTTCTTGAAAATGATTTCTTTCAAACAACCCATTTCTGTCACTTACCCTGTTTAGTAGTATGAAAGATATATCTTTCTGTGACATTAAAGTATTTTAAATGAAGGTACTTATACACTGGTTTCTTCTTGTTAGTTTTACCTAAATTTTAAAATGAATTCTTCAATTATGTCTTTAAACAACCCATTCAGATTTATTTTATAGTAAACTGAAACTCCTATTGACATTTTTTAATTCAGCTTTTTATTTGTTCATCTATTTCTTATCCAAATATTTACTAAGAGTCTACTATATGACAAGCCACTAAACAAAAGGGGGATGAAGGAGAAATAAATACAAGTATATGCTCACTTCCCAGCCTCTGTTTAGTATTTTCAGTACATGGCACTCCAGTCTGTGTCGCTTTTCATATCAATTCTACTATTTAATTCTTGATGTTGTAAATATCCACTATAACAATGTACCTTATATGATACATTTATATATACCCTAATAATTTAGCAACCTTGGTTGACTTCCTGAAAATTGGTAATGTGCTTTTTCCATTCCATACTGCATTTACTTTACGTGACTTAAGTTCTATATTAGATCTCCTTGCTTTTCTCCCCTCATTTCCTCTTATGGATGCGATTATTATATCAGGCTGTGCCATCCTTAGCCCTGGCTTAAAGGACCTGCTACCCTGGACCTTCTTCTCAAAGGTGTCTCCAATCTGAATCTCTTCCAACTAAGCCACTCCTCTCCCACGTCTTCTTCTAGATTGTGCCATGAGGATACAGGACTCCAGAATCCTTTGCTCCAATGGTTCTAGCTGGCTTCTGGGCCTCCATGGACCACTTCCCTGGGTCTGTTCCTCTCAAGTATAAACCTTATGATCAGTGTTTACACTGCTAGGTCTGAGGGGTGGCCAGGTAGATGTTGATGGAGGTCAGCAGCAGACTGGGATGGCTACATAGGTGTGGGCAAGGTTGCTCATGGAAACTAAGGGATTTGGGGAAAGAGAGCAAGTCAGCTCTTCCCATGTCTCCACAGAAAACACAGCATCTAAGAATGATAATTTAGAACCTAGCCATACCAGAAATCCCTGGAAATCTATTTGTCAAAGCTGGAAGATAATAAATAGTTTAATAGTTGATCAACTTGACTTATAACCTTGAAGTAGTTAGACATATGGTACAGGTACCTCCATATGCACTCTTGTCCTAAGCTCTGCAAATGCTGGAGACTGGTCTGGGTTGAAATATTATTTTCTGCTGCTTTCTTGAATTATTTCCCTAATTCATTTGAGATGTCTGCTTTGACATCTTCTTCCTGTTTTCTTAACATCGGAGCACATGTTCCCCAAGTTTTATGTGAAATGTAGGTAGACCTGCTGATAATGTCTTTGAGGGGCTAATTCAAACGCATTCTTCAAATTCAGGGAGAGATGACGAGTGCAGACCGACTGGAGATGAGGGCTCATCTCTGGTGATTTGATTACAGATTATCATCAAAACAACTCCATTACATTTAGAATTGCTTAACACTGAGATGAAACATCACTATTCTTGCCTTCTTACTTTGAAGGTTAACATAGTTAAACCAGCAGAGTGGAGTTAGGGAAAGCATATCATCCGCCTCCCACATTTGTAAAAAGAATTACTCTCCTTCTATCTCATTTTCTAGTAGCTAAGTTGTTTATATCCTATAAACTAGAGGTTCATTCAGTTATTCGGTAGCTATTTATTGACTGCCTGCCTCGTGACTCTTGCTGTGCTAGTGCTACAGATATAGCAGTGGAACACATTTCAAGACACCTGAGAAGAGGAATCAAATAAAATTTCTTTCGAAAAAGTCAACATATGCTCTAATGTTGGGCAAAGTTAAAGGCCAAAAAGAAGACTGAAGTAGTAATTAAGGAGATGTTGCTCAGAGAGGAGTCTTCTTTGGGGCTGTTATCCTATAGACAGTTCTCAGGAAAGCAGACAGGGCAAAGTGTGCAGGTACCTGAGGGAGAGTGCCTCGGCCCAAGGGAGATGTTTGGCAAAAATGAGAGGAACATCCAGAATGAGCAAATGACTGGGACAGAGTTGGGGAGGGAACAATGGTAGGAAATAGGATGGGAAAATAGAGCTAGAGTCAGCTCGTGTACATACATATAAGCTATTCTAGGCCATGGTGAAAGGAAGCCACGGGGGGATCTTAAGAAGTGTTGTGGCCTGTGTTTATGGTTTAAATAGCTCACTGTGGCTGTTGTAGGACAGTAGCCTTTAAGGTTTCAAGTCAAAGGGAAGAATATAGAGAGGCTATTGTGATAGTACAAGATCACGGTGGCTTTGATCCTCTTGGTAGCAGAGGGCCTTATAGGAGGCGGTTGCATTGGGAGTATATTTGGTGCTGTGGAAATCAGATCTTCATTAATCCTAGCTACAAGGAGTACTCCAGAATCTGCTACCCAAAACCCCCATCCCCTACTACCCCTCTTTAAACTCTAGTGTGAAGGTGTTGCTGCCTGAACTTACTGAGAGTCCTGTGTGGCTGCCTATGCTCAGCTTTTCAGAACTCAAGATGTACTCTTATTATCATTGCATCCTCTGAGCACGGCAGATGACTTCTGAGTACTTGGCTTAGAAGCAAAGCAAGAACATCTCTCCTGCATTCTAAAACCACCAACTGCACTGTATCCAGGCTTTAGTTTAAGTGCTGTATTTTATATCTATTTCTATTACAAGATGCCTCCAATCTCATTTTGAATGTGAAATGAATACTGATTTTTCATAAAAATGTCACGTGATTCAAACCAGACTAAAGAAACTGAGAAGTAGTGTGTTGTCATCCATAAAAAGTTTTTGGCAATTTCTCAGTTTGGTAGAAGATAAGAGGAAGGAATGAGAAATCTTTGAGAAAACTTTGCAATCAATGATATACCTAATAGAGAAACTGTTTCCTGTTCCAAGATGGCTTTCCTGTGTGTAGTGGTGGCAGGAGGACCACATACAACAACTGGAATATCACAGAGACCACTAACTCTGCACTTGTGTCAGTGGGTGAACTTGATTTCGTCCTCTACTATGCGGTTGCCAAGCACTTAGAAAGCAGCTGTTCTTCTAAATGTATTAAGCAATTTACTTTAGGTAATGTAGCCTATAAAATTTTAATTTTGGATTAAATAAACCATATCCTTCAGCATGCCTGTTACACCTTGATGTTCAAAAAATGAAATATAGGCATATTTAGTGAATTTCTACTCAGGATGCTCCACTGGAGAAGGGTCAATAGTTTCCTAATGAAAATAGTCAATAGCAATTCCTCTTAGGAAGCTCAGAGAAATTAGCATTAAACAACAAGTATGGGCGTCTTGGGTGTTACACAATTATGTGAGAGGATTGTTACATGCTTTAGAAAATGGTTTCGGGAGGCATTGCATCGAAGAGGTAACTGATAGGAAGCAGTGTAATTATCCTGCCTCTGCTACTGGTTGCGTTATTATCTAGAAGCCAGAAAGGCACATAGCTTGAAAACCTTTACTGAGAAATGCAGAACATGGTCTTTATACATAAATTGCCAAAGGTTACTAAGGGTTATTGCATTTTAATGTTATGATTTGAAAGAGAGCAGATGTTGTACAGAGTGAGAATTTGAATTAAATACCAGTTTGATTTATGGCTTCTCTAGTGCTCTGAATGCTGTATGCATGAGATTTTGAGCTTGCTTCTTTCTAGGAAGAGCTATTTATTTAACAAACATGGTACAGCTCTTGTGTTTCCTGTGCTTTGTCCATATGTTTAGTTAACAAACATGGTGTATCCCTTGGGTTTCCAGTGCTTCGTCCACCTTAACTCCTTTAGTCTATATAATGATGCCTTGAAGTTGGTAATAAAAGTATCCCCATTGCTCAGACGGATAAAAGAGGAACAGAGAGAAGTTAAGTCACTTGTTCATATTCACACAGGAATGAAATGGAGAACTCTGACAATGTGTGTATACACAGAGACTTGGCTCTTAGCCTACCATCTTACTGCCTCTTTCTTATCCTTCAGAGAAATCAAAGCTCATGGTCTTTTCTAACTATAATCGCAAGCTCATCTGAGTTTACCAGAGGAAAAAAAAATCTTGGGTGTTCGCATTTCTTTCTTACCATACCTGGAGATTCAGTAGTTGTTGAAGCCCAATGTCCGACCTACATTATGCAAAGCAATAATTTTAAAACTGTGCATTGTCTCACCTTTTACATTTCTTAATTATTTTATGGCATTGTATCTGTCAAGATATAACCTGTGGAAAAAACTTACTGAAGCCTGGTGGTGACAATAGCTTAACTGAAGTGTTGGTGAAATCAGACAGGCTTTCGATCCCTGTTTAGAGTTACTTCCCAGTTAAAAGAAGGAAATTGGTCACAAATATTGAGCCACAAAAGTTTATCTCTTTGCTCTGTAGCATTTAAATAAATAAAAAGTGAAAAGAAAATCAATGCTTGCCTATTTCCTAATGCCAACTCTGGTTTATTTCATTGTCTAATTAACATTTGACATACAATGTAGTGT
Source organism: Sylvilagus floridanus (assembly GCA_949820135.1). Lineage (NCBI taxonomy): Eukaryota > Metazoa > Chordata > Mammalia > Lagomorpha > Leporidae > Sylvilagus > Sylvilagus floridanus. The sequence goes on from OX463238.1 coordinate 77,054,828, forward strand.
CTTAAAGAACACACCGAATTCACCAGTGGCCACAAGCAAAATCCATTGCTGTGATTTTGCTAGATCTCAGAAACTAAGCTGTGATAGACAAGTAAATTGCAAAAATACCAAGGACTGTTTTAACATTGGAGAAGTTTTTTTTTCCCCCCACATACATGGCTTTTGTCCATTAAAGTCCATTCAAAATTAAAGACAGCTGGTCTAAAAATCCTATCTGATAATGTTCAAAGTTTCTGTCACAGGCTTCCCATGTCATTCAATCTTTCTTTTCTTCCTAAAAAGTTGGCACAAATATAAGAAATTATACCTTGTCTCCGTTTGTCCTTGAAATTTTTTCAAGTTCAATAGTAGCCTTGCCACCATTCTGTTTGATAAAAGTATTCCTTATGTTCCTCAGTTAATGGCCCTTTTTGCAGCTCTGTGTAGATAATGTACTGAACATGTACTAAGCTCCTGCTATGTAGAAGGCCGGATAGATGAGAAAACACATTGCTGTCAGTTTGATTAGCTGACTGCCAATGAAACCCATTAGACAAAATTAAGTGTTATGGAGGCATGCAGTGATATTGACTAATACACTGAAGAAATACAGATAAACCTCAAAAGGAAGGCAGTATTGAATCTGTGGATGTAAGGACTGGTAAGATTTTGCCACCTATGGGATGAGTAATTAGGCAAGGGATAGGGGAGCGTGCCTTGGAAACGGAAGATAGAAGGGACAAAGTCACTCAAGGATTGTATATATTGAATCAACAGCTATTTACTAAGCTCTTTGTGTTTTAGAAACCATTCTACTCATTTGCAGTGATGAGTATATCAAGGAGAGATGCAGAGATCCCTGTTCTTGGTGGAGTCTGCACATTTTAGGTTAAAATTGGCAGTAAATATTAGAGAAATAAGTAAATTGTTGAAAGTTAGGCACTTATAGACGGGGGTGGGGGGAATGTATAACAGAGTAAGAAGCAAAAGTATTGGATGGGGGGATGGAGGGCTGCCATTTTATTAAGTCAAAAGAAGGTTAAATGTGAGAATAAAAAGCCAAGAATTGAAGATCAGCACCAACAATTACATTAAGGCCAGAAGTTAAACCTCTAAATTATCAGAGTTCTAAATGTCAGATTAGGCTAAAAATGTGGACTTGGTACTTCACAAAGTTTGTAGAAAGTAGAATTAAAATACACTTTATTTGATGCAAAAAAGTTTCTGAAATCCACAGGTTTTTTTTTCTTATTTTTTTATAAAATACTTAATTTTTTTTTCTTTTTTTTTTCTTTCTTTTTTTTTTTTGTTTTTTACAGGCAGAGTGGACAGTGAGAGAGAGAGACAGAGAGAAAGGTCTTCCTTTTGCCGTTGGTTCACCCTCCAATGGCCGCCGCGGTCGGCGCACTGCGGCCGGCGCACCGCGCTTGTCCGATGGCAGGAGCCAGGAGCCAGGTGCTTTTCCTGGTCTCCCCATGGGGTGCAGGGCCCAAGCACCTGGGCCATCCTCCACTGCACTCCTGGGCCACAGCAGAGGGCTGGCCTGGAAGAGGGGCAACCAGGACAGAATCCGGTGCCCCGACCGGGACTAGAACCCGGTGTGCCGGCGCCGCAAGGCGGAGGATTAGCCTGTTGAGCCACGGCGCCGGCCTAAAATACTTAATTGTTTTAATTTGACAAAGTTATAGACAGTGAGAGAGAGAAAGGAGAGAAAGGTCTTCCTTCCGTTGGTTGATGCCCCAAATGGCCACTACGGCTGGCGCTGCCCAATCCGAAGCCAGGAGCCAGGTGCTTCTCCTGGTCTCCCATGCGGGTGCAATGGCCCAAGCACTTGGGCCATCCTCTACTGCACTCCCAGGCCACAGCAGAGAGCTGGACTGGAAGAAGAGGAACTGGGACTAAAAATGGCACCCATATGGGATGCTGGTGCAGCAAGCAGAGGATTAACCAAGTGAGCCACAGTGCTGGCCCCAAAAATTCTTATTTATTTTATTTGAAAGGCAGAGTAATAGGGAGAGACATCCACTGGTCCTCACCCCACATAGCTGAAACAGCTAGGGTTGGGCCCACTAGAAGCCAGGAACCTGGAACTCCATCTTGGTGTCCCACGTGGGTGCAGGGGCCCAATTTCTGGGGCCATCTTCCTCTGCTTTCCCAGACACTTGGATGGGAAGTGGAGCAGCCAGGGCCTGAATGAGTTCTCTTATGAGAAACCAGTGTTGCAGGTAGTGGTTTAACCCACTGTACCACAAGGCCGGCCCTCCATTGTTTTTCATAATACACATTTCCCAAGACCTTTTTAAAGACCCCACATATGTTGGGATATCAACAGTTTTGCACCAAAATAAACATCTTTTAATTCCATTTTCCATGAAGTGTTTGAAGTACCTTCATATACAGTCTGCACAATCCTTTCAAGTATTTGTCTAATAAGTGATCTACCTAGTATCTCCCTCTCTCACTTCTGAGCATTTAACACTCTTTTATTATGAAACAGTTATTCTGTTGATCTCTTCTTTTGTTCCAGCTCATCCATGAGTTCAAAGCAACAATTGAGTCAGAGGGACAAATCACAAAACTTCACTCTTTGTCTTGGTTTAACTTAATGACCTCGAACACCACAGGAGAGTTCACATTATTTTCTATTGTTACTATTGTTATTGTCTGAGAGCTTCAGTGGGCAGAATTCCTTAATTAATCCTTTGCCGCATGGTAACAGATTAGTAACATAGCCCCAAAATTTCGTATGTGCTATTGGTTAACTCCTTTAGTAGTTGCAGTGTAGCCTAACAAACACCAGGCTCTACAGCCGGGCCAGAAAGCTTTCTGCAGAGTCACAAGGAAGCCATATGACCTTGGGAAAACTACTTTCACAGCCCCTTGTTCCTCATCTAGACCCGAGGTGCATATATGAGTGGAATGTTACAGGCATTCGGAAGGCCAAGGACATGAAGTGCCTATACACAGTATGCTCTCAATGTATGAATTCTGAGAAAGGAATGGTAACTGAGTGAACAGAGGATGCTAAACACTGGCTATGACAATGAAGAAGAACTATCAGACAACTACTTCATGTTGTCAGTTCAATGGTAATCAAGCCATAAGCTAATTGAGCAATGGTAGGGACAACCCCAGGAGTATACTCCTTCCTTTCCTGCTCATTTATTAGAAAAACAGATGTAGCAAAATCCTTTGTTTCTGAATATTCTATTCCCAAGAATATACCTCTTCTATTTATAATTGAGATTTCAGGTAAATAGTTCTGAGAGAAAAAGGTAGATTTGCTGTGATTACTATTGATTAGAAATTTACCTGAATCAGTAATTGGAAAAACAGTTGCTTAAAGCTAGAGAGTATGTAGTTGTATACATTTGAAATACACATAGATACCCACATGGAATGCTAAAGTCATTGTTTACATAAATTGCCATTTAACTTCTTACAGCAAGATAAACCTTTTAAAAGGTGAAATATATTAGCTATTTTAGATTTCCGTCATTCAGGCAAACTTATCAACCCTTTAAAAGAAAGTAGTGGCATTGATGGACCTCCAGTAGGCTGTCCTTCGATGTGACTTTGTCCATTTGTTGCCTTTTTGAAATCAGTGCTTGTAAATGGTGTGATTAAGTGCTGTCTTTTTAATGAGGCTTGCCTAGTTCCTATCCTAAGGGCTCTCTTCCAGTAAATCTGGAGAGGCACATAACTACAGCTTTGGAGGGCAGGAAGAAATCGGCTCCTCATTATCTAGGCCACAGAAGAGTGTTAAATGACAGTCCCAGAGCAGCAGACAGAATTCCTGTCAAGAGCCAAACAGAGAGAGTTTGTGGTGTGAAAGCAAACTTTCTTGACACCTGGAAGGTGAACTGAACCTTCATGAAGGATGATGGACATGGCACCTCAGCTGAATGAGCAAGTATCTTCCATGCCAAATCCGTATTGAGGAATTTACAATGCTAAATGCTAAGAAAGAGTACCAAGGCCAAGTATGATTGGCACCCTTATACCAAGACGTTACCACCAAAACCAGAGGTGATATCACTTTATAAGTTCTCCACACTGAAGATTCCGGATGCCACTTAAGTATATATACAAACAAGACATGCAATCCAGATTTGAGCAATCATTTTGCCTGTCTTGGTGAACACTAAGGATGTTATATTTGCCTCCTGCTGGCCCAACAAATGCACAGCAGAGCAGACTGCCAAGCAGCCCATCACCCTCTCAACTTGTCTGACAATCTCAGGACAATACTTTTTTATGTGACAACCAGATAGACGTTGTAAATATAGAGGCTTAAATAAAACTATAGCTTTTCTTCAGACTGCCGGTCCATTATAAAATATCAGTGATGACTTAGAGTTGTATATTCTGTTGAATTACATACTTTTTTGTACAACCCAATGATTATTTTATTTATCTAATCAGTCATGCAGTGCTTTTCTCATGGTACCCTTGCCTTACTGTGATAAAACGCAAAACTGCACGTTGTAATTGCACAGTCACCCACAATGGGCGGTGCAGCTTTGCTACTTCTATAACTCCTAAAAAATGAAAAGCGCAAATCAAGCTGCCAAACCTAAGGGAGAAAAAGAAAGGTTCAGAGAACAAAACAGCAATTAGCTGGAAATGAGTACAGATAAGCCTTCCTCTTCCTGTAGGTCTTGGAGTACACCTTAACTCAGATGCCTGTGAGAGGAAAACAGAGGGTTCCACTGTGGCTGGGACTGTGCAGCCTCTTTTTATTTTATTTTATTTTTTTATTTGACAGGTAGAGTTATGGACAGAGAGAGAGACAGAGAGCAAGGTCTTGCTTCCATTGGTTCACTCTGCAAATGACAGCTATAGCCGGTGCTGTGCCGATCCGATGTCAGGAGCCAGGTGCTTCTTCCTGGTCTTTCATGTGGGTGTAGGGCCCAAGCACTTGGGCCATCGTCCACTGCCCTCCTGGGCCACAGCAGAGAGCTGGACTGGAAGAGGAGCAACTGGGACCAGTACCTGGCACCCATATGGGATACCAGCACTGCAGGCAAAGGATTAACCAAGTGAGCCACGGCACTGACCCTTTGTGCAGCCTCTTGGTAGCCCATTGATTCAGTGAAAATCAGAAATCTTTTATCAGGCCTCAGGTGTCAACTCTGTGATGTTGGCTGTTTCAAACGTTCTCTCTAGACAGTGATAATAAAAATATAATAAGACTATGAATGAAAATTTTAATTGTCTAGTAGCTTCAGAGAAAAAAGTGAAATTAATTTTAATAATATAAGTATATAACCCAGTGTATCTAAAATGTTGTCATTTTAACATGTATTCAATATTAAAACATTATTAATTAGATATTTTACATTTTTATGTGCTAGGTCTTTGAAATTTAGTGTGTATTTTATACTTACACCACTTCTCAATTTGAACTAACTATATTTCAATTGCCCAATAGCAGCGATGTGTGGTTAGTAGCAAATGCATTGGAGAATCCAACTCGAGACAGAAGTTTTCTTACTGATAAAAAGAATTTGAAATAGATGGTTATTAGTGCCTGTATAGCCTTAAAAACCATGTCCCATGTTCTCTTGTGGACAGGGAATATACAGGTGGCAGTATTATTCTGAAAACAATAAAATGATAGAATCACTCTGTTGTTTGGAAAAAAAATTAGACTTATAAGGAGCATTAACCATGATGGCATTTCAACTTGTCTTCATGCCCTAGAATTCTGTTCTTATCTCCTGATGTTTTACCTCCTATTGTTGTTGAAATACTTTGCATTAATTTTCTTTTGATCTGTCCAGTATAGTAATCCTAGAGATGGACTATGGGGCCATTTAGGGCTTAAATCTTGCTAATGTTCTAAGGAATTCTTACCTTTATTTAGTTTGCTAAATTGATTCTGGATTTGGTTATTAGGAAACTTCTAAGGCTTGGTGGTATAGCAAAGCTGGGTAAGCCACAGTTTGGCATGTTTGCATGCCATGTCTGTGAGCTTAGTTTCAGTCCAGGTTACTCCACTGCCAATTTAGCTTCTTGCTAATGTACCTAGGAAGGCAGTAGATGATGGTTCAAGTACTTGGGCTCTTGTGACCTGCATGGGACACCCAGATGGATTTCTAAGTTCCTGGTTTTGGCCCTGCCAAGATTATTGTGAGCATCTGGGGAGTAAACCAGTGGATGCAAGACATCTGTCTTTTGCTCTCACTCATTGTCACTCTGTCTTTCAAACAGATGAAAATAAACATTAAAAAAATTACATTTGGATAAGCAAATCTGCCTTTTGAAATACACACACAAATATATACATACATATACACACACATATATATGAAAAACAAATTCAAATCAAGTATTTCCAATGGAAATTCAGCATCCAAAATTCATTTCCAATGAGAAACACTGGGTTTCATAGGATTGGTATAAGAAAAGTAATATAAAGCATCTCATCCATAAATTTTAATATATGTTATAACAGTATTTCTGGTTATATTTAGTTAAAGTATAACCTTATAACTGATTCCATTTATTTCTTTTTACTGTTTTTGACCTGATTTGAAAATTTTAAGTTACATGTGTGGTTTGCATTATATTTTATTCTACAAACACAGTAGGTGTTCCTAAAGATACACAAGCTTTGAGAATGTCTCAAACAATTCGTTTGGGAGTAATGGCCAAGAGTAGAATACATTGCTAAAATCTGTACATCATAACTGGCTTATATGTGACCTCTTAAAGCACAGTATATGTGAAGTACAAAGTAAACATTAGCCAACATCAGAACCATTCTTTATTTTCAAAATATTGCTCTGTGCCTTTTGTGCTTCTGAGTTTGTTGAGATTTTTTTCCATTTGCTTATATATTTTTAAATGAATTAATAATTTTGCAAATGCTGTAATGGGACCTGAAATGTACTAGCAAGCCCTGTAATTGGTAAAATTTTTGTAATTGGTAATAAAAAATTCCACAAATTATTTTACTTAGATTGTGTTGGTAGAGGGAAAGAACATAGACTCAATTCCTTATTGAATTTCCTTTTCTAAATACCTCAGCATTCAGTTAAACTACTCATTTATGGTGTATTATAATTTTCCACATCACTGATAACCAGGTCACATGTTATTTTAGATATCAAGATGTTTTTAAATCATGAAAGCAGTATTCATATGCTATGCCAACAGATTGTCAGCACACCAGAGGCTAGAATCAGACTCTGGGTTGCTTCCATGGCCTCTAATGCTTCAGTGAAAGCATCTATTCACTGTCCCATATCTGTCTTTCATCAGAATGAATTTTTTAAAGATTTTTTATTTATTTGAAAGAGTTACACAGAGAGAGAAGGAGAGGCAAAGAGAGAGAGAGATCTTCCATCCACTGGTTCACTCCCCAAATGGTCGTAAGGCCAGAGCTGCGCCAATTTGGAGACAGGAGCTTCCTCTGGGTCTCCCATGTGGATACAGGGCCCCAACCACTTGGGCCATCTTCTGCTGCTTTCCCAGGCAACAGTAGAGAGCTGGATCAGAAGTGGAACAGCCAGGACTCCAGCGGGCACCCATATGGGATGCCAGCACTGCAGGCAATGGCTTTACCCACTGTGCCACAACGCCAGCCCCCAGAATAAATTTGTCAGCCATTTCTAGGAAAGATAACATAAAATGTTTTCTAAATATACCCTTTGTGTTCAATTGTTAATCTGTAAACTTCTTAGATAGTAGATCAATTTAAAAAGAATTTCTTAAGCACCTACTATATGCTAAGTATGGTAGGCAACATAATCCACTCTTTTGAAATAACCAGAACTTACATGAATCATCCAAATAGACCTGTGTGAAAAAGTTAAGCACCAGAACAAAGAAAGATGATGTTAATACTAGTATTAAAAAATCAAAGTGTTCTAAAGTCTGCATATCATCAAGAAAACATAAATAGTCTTTGTGTGATGCAATTTTCTAGGGGTTAGCAATATGGTCTTGGAGGAAAGATAATCACATATTTAGATAATTAGTATAGACTATTTAACATGTAGAACATTTAGACTATCTAACATCTGTAGTCAAAGAAAGTAGCAACAAACATAGTCTTGAAAGGAACTGTAGAAGATGTAAGAAGATGCTGATTCTAGATCTGACCTATCGTTGACCAGTCATATGAGCTGAGGATATGTTATTACATTTTCTGAGGCTTGATATCTTTATATACAAAAGGGGGATTGATCAACCCTGCTGGGCCTGATGTACAGGCTCTTGGTGAAGATGAAATGAGATACATTTGCACAGGGGTTTTCTGAAACTTGCAATGACTAGTCAAATGTGTTATAAATCTCACTTCCTAAATTCCTGTGAAGACTTATAAAGTCCCTTGCTCTCTATCTAGACACTATATCACTGCTAAGTATACAGGGCATAAATTGCCTCACAAAGAGATGCTATTGTTATTTTACAACAGCCTCAATGTTTAGCTCTGCTACTTTTATGTAACAAAAATAAGATTAACAATTAGAAAAGATATAAAGCATCAAGTTAACTTTGTCAGGATTTAATCAGAAGGCCTTTGATGGCTGTAATATGGAACTACTACATTTGAAAATCATTTGGTATCCTAGATATGAACCTTGCATTTTATGCTGTAATAAATCCTATCCGTAATAGCTTATTATTAAATTTTACAGTGAACTTTATGACTGGGCTGGTATTTAATTTTTCTTATTCAAATAGGATATTTTGGGATATGAAGCAGTGTCTCAAATCTCAGAGGAAGCCAGGCAAGAGATTGGGATTTTAATTGTGTGATTGTTATTGTTGGATGCTCTGAGGCAGTTACAGTTCAGCAGGAAGTTTAGGGAAAAAAAAAGAGAGTGACTCATAATAAATTTTGGATGAAATATAATTTCTAAATTGATTAGTGACTTCAACATCAATATGATTTATCAATATAAAGTAATGCTTATTACCTTGAGTATGTTTCTTCAAAAGAGCTTACACTTGTACCTTTATCTTTAGAAAAGTGGGTAGTTCCAGGAATTTTGTGACAAAACCAGAGAGAGTATTGGCAGCATCCTTGCTCAAGGATAACTCACAGAAGCAAATTAAATTTTTCTTCAGTGGAAGAAAAAAACGTATATTGAATCATGTCCTAGAATTTGGATGAAAAAAGCGCTGCCTGGGAAATTCTGTGGAGTGAAGAAATCCTGGGGGGGAATATTGTTCACTACATGGCAGCTAAACCCTGGATAACAAGGAAAATATTGCCTTGTGGATGAATGCCTGCGCTCAGGTCCCTGGAAACGATCAGTCATCCCAGACAACCTGAGTCTTGTAATTGAACTTATGTTTTATGTTGTTTATTCTCAATAATTTTTCATATGCACTGATATTTAGGACATGTCTCAGTTTAACTCTATGTATATTAGAAAATGATCTGGGTTTGAAAAGAGAAATAAGAATCAGTTGACGTTTTAGCACTAAACTCTTAAGAAAACTCCTAAATAAATATGAGCATTGAAATGAAATCTTTAAGGAACATTATGAAATAAAATTTCCAGTAAGATTATGGTCATTAAGAGCCAAGTGAAGCACTATCTCTGTTAGAAAACTCATGAAAATATTTATCTTGTGTACCTCATGCAGTGCTCAATAACGAATTTGACAATGCTTAGAAAAATACATAAACCACAGAGAATAGCATAAATCATTAAGGAAATTGGTAGAAGAACAAAGTCATCATGGCACTTGTGATGATGAACTGGTGACGATGATGATGTGTTAGTCACTCTGTGCCCAATGCCAGGCGCTGCTGTAAGGGCTCTTTGTGTATAAACTGGTCTCATCCCCACAGGTACCTTAGAGAGGAGAACTTACAGACACAGACAAGGAGCTAAGGTGCATGTCCTCATCACAGAGTTAAAGCAGCAGAGCCTCTGTGTGGTATCTACTGCCTGGCCTTCGACCTAGGGCTTCAGGTCACTGAGCTCCCACCTCCTCTGTAAAGCCAGCATGTGGAGTTACATACACTTTTTACAGGTGCTGCAGATGGGGTTCTGAGACTAAACAGCTAAAGCAAAGCCACAAACAAAATCATGATGTCTGTAGCACAGAAATACTAAGCAGTCTGGGGATGAAGTGGAATACTTTATTTGACAATTTGAAATTGTCTTGCTGTGCCAAGTAAGACAGTCTATCCTTATCAATTGGGGCATACAATACATGACCCGCAGTAGATGCCTTCTGAAATTATAGATTATAGGGAATTGCATAAATGTTTTTTGTAATGTACATACTATAATAAACTTTAATATATAAATTAGGCACAGTAAACAATTAACAATAGATTATAATAAAATAGAACAATTTAAAATAAAAATTATATGAATATTCTCTTTCTCACTCTCAAAACATCTTGTGCAGTGCCGGCATTGTGGTGTAGCAGGTAAAGCCATTGCTTGCAGTACCAGCATCCCATGTGAGCACCGGTTCTAGTCCCGGCTGCTCCACTTGCAATCTAGCTCTCTGCTATGACCTGGGAAAGCAGTAGAAGATGGCCCAAGTCCTTGGGCCCCTGCACCCATGTGGAAGATCAGGAAGAAGCTCCTGGCTCCTGGCTTTGGACTGGCACAGCTCCTGCTGTTGCAGCCATCTAGGGAGTAAACTAGCAGATGGAAGACCTTTCTCTCTCTGCCTCTGCCTCTCTGTAACTCTACCTTTCAAATAAATAAATATTAAAAAAAAATCTTGTGTGTACTCACCCTTCTTAAGATGTAAGATGGTATATCGCCTATGTGATAGGATGAGTGACTTCTTTTTTATTTAATATTTATTTATTTATCTGAAAGGCAGAAAGATAGGAAGAAGGGAGGGAGATTTCCAAAGGCAGTGTGTGTGTGTGTGGGGGGGCGCTCCCATTAGCTGCTTCACTCCCTAAATGCCCACAAGAGCTGGAGCTTGTCTAATCCAGGAACCTAGAACTCCATCCACATTCCCCATGTGGTTGGCAGGAGCAAAAGCACTTGAGCCAATATCTGCTGCTTTCTCAGCTCCCTTGGCAGGAAGCTGGACCAGAAACACTCTGTTATAGGATGCAAGTATCCCAAAGGACAGCTTAACCCACTTTGCCACAACACCCACCCTACTGTTGACTTTTTACTCGAATGCAAGCAGTGTGATACAGTGACAGTCCCTCTGGTCACACCAAAATGGCCACTAAGTGATGAGGGATGGAGGATCACACAGAATGTCAATCGACTGGACATTTCCTGGCAGGACACAGTGACAGGGAATGAGATTTCATCATGTCGGTCAGAATGGAGTACAATCTGAACTTATGCTTGCTTGCTTTCTGGAATTTTCTACAGACCATAGCAGACTTCAGGTGACTGAAGCCATGGGTGAGAAGGAATTACTATATTGAATCATGCTCTGAGTCAGATTATCACCCATGTCAGTAAGAGGTTATAGCTCTTGAAAGGATCCGCACTCTGCATGTGAGCATGTTAGTGCAACTTTGGTGTCTCATAAAATATCTCCTCAGTGCGAGGATTTGCCCTAGCAGCTTAGATGCCACTTGGGACACCCACCTCCCACATCAGAGTGCCTGGGTTTGAGTCCTGGCTCCACTCCCAATTTAAGCTTCCTGCTAATGCACATCATTGCGGAAAGTGTGCAGAAGGTAATGGCTCTGGTATTTGGGTGCCTGCTCCCCACTTGAGAGACCTCGATCGAGTTTCCTGGCTTCAGCTTTCCCAGTCCTAGCTCTCTTGTGAGCATTGGAGGAGTGAACCAATGGTGGATGCTCCCTCCATCTGTCAGCCTCCCTCTCCCTCCCCTTACCCCTCCCCCTCTCCCTCTCAAATATGTATCATACATTATACATATGATTCAGTATCTCCAGACATAACAGTGTAGCTCATGGAACTGTTGGTGGAGTCATGTATCTGAGCCAGGAAAGCACAGTTGCATTTTGCCAGCTGAGTTCACAGCCAAGCCTCTCGGCATCCAGACCTTTGATATTTGGGGCATGCAGGCCAGGGAGTGCTTCAGAAAGGTGCATGTCATGGGTTAGAGTGGCTGCCGAAGGTTGCGCTAGGAAAGATTGAGATGGATCATTTTGAACATGCAGTCAAGTGGCAAATCTTAGTATGTCGGTGCATACGGGGTGTGAAAGTATGTTCATTTGTCATCACAAGACTTCAAAGAATTGGCCAAGCATGGTTCCAACGTTGTAGTACACTTGCTTCCCCCAGAGGAGTGAGATTCAGTATGTAAGTACAGCAAACCTATGAATTCAAGTCTGGCAGCCGAAGCAGGGAGGGTGACCTGGTCTCAGTTTGATTCCTAGGGGGTGAAGGCAAGCTGTGGCTGTTTTTACACCAGGGAAGGTCTGAAAGCCTTTTCTCTCGCTAAGCAGTGAATTACCTTGGCATTGTTTCAGAAGTGGCATTATATCAAAGAATGTTTTCCCCCTCTCTCTCTCTCTCTCTTTCTGTGACTAAGAACAAGAGAGACGCAAAGCCTCTTTTTATATAGTGCATATTAATCACTATCAAAACACACAGCTGTTGGTTTAATTTGGCTACTAATTTACTGATAGTTTGATTTTGCCACTTAAAATGAAGTATTATGACTGAGGCAACAATGCGAGAGTGTGTTGTTATAAAAGACCTTGGAGTCATAAAAGCGCCACTTGTTTTGCCAAATAATTAATCTGATGTTTCATGAATCTCCCACTGCCCAAAGACCTCTTTAATCCCAAGATGAGACATGTTGTATTTGCAGATACTTGATTTAATGTTGCTTCTGCCAGTCGCTCACTGACAGATGATAGCAGAGCCAAGTAAGACCAGCAATATTTGTGTCTGGTTTGTGTAATGGTAAACCTGTGGTGCCAGCTGTCTGCCAGAAACACCCTCTAAAAACTCGGGCAATCAGCAGTTCATTTAAAAATGAAAGAGCCAAGGAGAAGCATTGTGGTGATTGAAACCACTTGCTGGTGCAAGGATTTCCCCTATCCATTGCACCAGCTGGCAAAGATGTCAGCACCTAGAATCATGGTGTATGTGTGTAACTACAGGGGAAGACATTTCCCTAACATGTGGTGTCAATGGCGCCCCCTAAATTCATGAAAAATACTGTCTCTACATTTTCATTTTGTACAGTTCAGAGTTCTTTTCATGGGATTCTCTTATTATTTAACACATTTCTGTTTCTCTTTGCCTGTAAACTCCTTCAGAATTTGTTTCATTTTTGTGATTTTCTATTCCCAAGTCCTGGAGTGCCTTTTGCATAACAAAAGTGGTTTCTTTAAACAAACAAAAAAACTTGTTCATTCACTTGAATAAAATTGCGAAGAGCCAAGGATTTTAGCTTTTGTGTATAAGTGAGAAATTTCAAACACTGCTACACATGTTCGTTTGCTGCTCAGTTGTCACATTGTAATAGGAATATATTGGGAACAAGTGAAAAGAAGCCCAAAGCAAACAAGTTTAAGTCAAAGGAAAAAATAAAATTTATTTGTTCATCTAACGGAAAATTGGATCCATCTGGCTTCAGTGGCAGTCAGATCCATTGACCAAAATTATGACCTGAACACATTCTTGCTCCATGTATTATATATATATATATATGTATATGTATATATATTAAGATTTATTTAGCTATTTGAAAGTCAGAGTTACAGTGAGAGAGGAAGAATTGGAGAGAGAGGAAGAGGGAGAGGGGGAGAGAGAGAGAGAGAGAGAGATCTTCCATTCACTGGTTCACTTCCCAATTGATCACAACTGGGCCAAGAAAAGCCAGGAGTCAGAAGTTTCTTCCCAGTGTCCCTTGTGGGAACAAGGGCCGAAGCACTTGGGCCATCTTCTGCCACTTTCCCAGACAGTAGCAGGAAGCTGAATCAGAAGTGGAGTAGCCAGCACACAAACCAGAGCCCATATAGGATGCTGCATTGCAGGCAGTGGCTTGAGCGGCTGCGCCACAAGTGGACCCTCTGGCTCCATCTTTGGTTTCTGCCTCTCTCTCTTCTTTCTTCTGAGTTTGTCCTTTCTGTCCCACATCAAGATGGCCCCTAACAGTCCCACCCTAACAGCCAGTCTTTCAGCATTTTCTTTCCATGACAGCAAAATCCCAGGTCTCATTTTAATGATACTGCCCTGGGTCAAGTGTTCATCCTGAACCAACAATTGAGATCAGGGGATTAGAATATTCTAATGCACTGGAAGGGAAGCAAGTGGGAAACTGAGCCACATAGCCTGACAGTAAAGAGACATTTCTGTTGCAAAACAGGAAAAGATGAATGATGGGAATAGGGAAACAACATTTTCCCACTACATTAGCCCCCATTTAACAGGTGGTAAAACAGGTTGGAGTAGATGTGTATCATTACTGTGCAAGTCTTCTGACATCAAGACATTATGTGTTTGACATTATGTCCCATTCATTCCTTAGTAGTATCAGGTTTGTAGGCAATTAACAATAAGCCTTTTTTTTTAATTTCTCAGACATGTAGCACTGTCACCTGAGAACACTGCAGAGCCAGAAACAGTGAATGACAAATTGATAGTGAGAAGCATGCTGCTATTTTTTTGTCTTTAGTTCAGTAGGCTTTGCTTGATTTTCAAATTTATGCCAAAAAAAAAAAAAGGCGGCTTGATTTTCCTGACAGATTGTACAAGTCGAAGCTTTCCCTGAAGTACTGGCAGTGATTTCAAGAGAAACAATCACATTCCAGTGGCTGCCCTGTTTCTCTGCACTCCTGATTAGTGAGAGGGTTTTGTTGGCTTGGATTTGGATGTGGTTCTGCTTTCTGCTTGAGAATGAAGTAGCTCTTTGGCCTGAGGGGCTGGGTGTGTTGGGGAGTCCTGGGCATTGCAGCTGCTGGCAGCCCACCCTGAGCCAGAGACGTTTATCATAAATGCTGCTCGATTCTGCATCCACAACTGCACAGCTCAGCGAAGCCTGGTTAACCGCATTCTAACCTAGCTGTGTTTATTTTTTCATTCACTTTTGATGACAGTTTCTCGGGAAGGTCTGAACTGGCTAATGATTTCGCAAGAACTTGGGCTGAACCCATGCAGAGATGAGGGAGTTAGGCAGCCCTGAAATCAACCTGCTTATTTGAGTAGATTTGAAGAAAAGCAGAGCATGAAAACAACAAATCAGCCTGCCTTATCTAAGAGGAGTGGATAAAATAGTCCCTCCAGGAGGAAACGTGTAACCCAATCCAGCAGTTTATCACATCTTCAGGAAACCTTGAAATAGCTCTATGAATTTATATTGTTTCCGAAAGACATGTGAGCCGTGCTGTGTTATCCTGCCCCACTGCGAACCCTGAAATCTATCCATTGCTCTCTCAAACTTTGGGAAAATGATATGCTGCTCCTCTCAGTGAGCTAGCTGCATTCCCAGAAGGCATTTTCACTCCCTGAGTTCAGTGAAGTGGAAGACACAAAGGTATGCCTGCCTGCAAATAACCACATGGGCTCCAAGACCTCTGTTCTCCTGACATGAGTACATTTTTGATCAAATGTTTCCTTAACATGAGAAAGCCTTGTGAGTCTCCCTTTCCCCAACTCACCTCCTTTATATTTGCAAACATTGTCAACTCCAATTCTTTTTGGAGGTTTGATAATCAGAGGTACTGGAGAAAGGAAAATGGATAAGATTCAAGGACCCTCACCTCCTGCCTCCACAGAGGCCAGCGTTGGACACTGGGGCCCCCTGTCTTTCTACAGATCACCACCCT
Source organism: Sylvilagus floridanus (assembly GCA_949820135.1). NCBI lineage: Eukaryota > Metazoa > Chordata > Mammalia > Lagomorpha > Leporidae > Sylvilagus > Sylvilagus floridanus. The sequence goes on from OX463238.1 coordinate 77,070,522, forward strand.
CTGCCTCAGTTTACATTAGTTCCAAGCCATTGTTTTATAGCCTAGATATTCCGAAGAAGCGCATTAGAGGTTGATATAATGCAGGTTAGGATTTCTGGCTAGCAGGCAATAAAGATAGTTAAGTATTGCAGTTGAATTGTACTGATTCACTTGCAGTCTTTCCTTGTATTCTTTTTACAAAGTGTATCCATTTGCTATTATGTATTTGACAATAATTCTAGTGTGCTAATACTGTCCTCTGGAACAGTTTACAATGTTCAAATAGCTGGCACACATTCTGTGAACCTTGGGTTTTATTGTCCCTCTTCACAATGATTTGCTGAATCTCTTTCCTGTACCTTACCAAATAGCTTTTGCAGGTAATTTAAACCAGTTTTGACCGACATGTTGGCTGCAAAAATTAGAAAGTTGTGCAAATAAAAGATCCCTAAAAGTATATCATGGTGATCTCTGAGGAGACCAGTAAATATAGTATGTGCTAACTTATTTAGCTATTGAAATGTAATCTTTGTCTACTTTTTAAGCAATAACCAATAAATGGTCATTGATCCCACTATAAGATTTTCCACTGAGCTGATTATTCATTGGGTGATTTTCTTAGCGTTTGTAAAAGGAAATTTAGGTCACTTATTATCTTTGTAAACTTTGGGCAAGTTAATTTACTTCTTCGTGCCAATTTTTTCATCTTTAGAATGGAGATAATGATATTATTACCTGTGGTGCTATTGTAAGAATTAAATGAGTAGATTCATTTTAAGGCCTCAGCAAAGGTCCTCAGCATTTATTAAGTGCTTTAACAATAATTGTAGTTTTTTCATAGCTGTTTTGATGTCATTGCTAAACTAATGCTTTAAGAGAATTGTCTCCATACATAAGTCTTTACTTTGTGGGAGCCAGTGTCACGTATTAGCCAGAAATACCTAGATCCCTTTCCTGGCACTTCCTTGAAACACACGAATAGTCGTGGGAAACACACTCAAACTTTGAAAACCCAAGTTCTTTTCTAGGTAAAACATGAATACATTTAAAAAGTAACATCCCAGAAGGGAACTGAAAAGTGAGAAGGCAATAGTATTAAATAATATAGGAGGAAAATGGCTTCAAGAGAAAATATTGCTCGATGTTTCATATAAGCGGTATGGGTGGCAACCATAAAGTGAGAACGTGCTTCTTTGGCTTACACAAGTCGTAGTGCAGCCTTTCTGTAAATATCATTTGATTTTTGCCATAGAGCTGAACACCCTTGACCAACAAATGGAATTCTATTCCTGTATTTAATTTTTTAAACAGCAAAATCACCATTTTCTAGTACATATGAAATGTAGAAGAAAATCTAAAGTAGTTGGCAACTTGACAAATTTTCATTTTGTTTCAACATAGAAAACACTTTTTTTCATTAAGATTTTTTTTTTTTTAATTTTCTAAAAAAAAAACTCTAAGTAAATTTTAGCTGTGGTTGATTGCTATGGCCTAGATCCAGCATGTTATTTAATAGTTGGTCAAATTTGAGCATTGTAACTGCTTTTTTTTTTTTTTTAACAGGCAGAGTGGATAGTGAGAGAGAGAGACTGAGAGAAAGGTCTTCCTTTGCCGTTGGTTCACCCTCCAATGGCCGCCATGGCCAGCGAGCTACGGCCAGCAGCTCCGATGGCAGGAGCCAGGTGCTCGTCCTGGTCTCGCATGGGGTGCAGGGGCCAAGTACTTGGGCCATCCTCCACTGCACTCCCTGGCCACATCAGAGAGCTGGCCTGGAAGGGGGTAACGGGGACAGAATCCGGCTCCCTGACCGGGACTAGAACCCGGTGTGCCAGTGTTGAAAGGTGGAGGATTAGCCTAGTGAGCTGCGGCACTGGCTCACTGCTCTTTATTGTTTAAATCTGTGTAATAAAATTGAGGAAAGAACTGATATTTGTCAAGTACTTCATTAGTGTATTTTATTGTTACATATTTATTTGTATTTTGGGGGAGGACATAAAGAATACATTTACTCCTTAGTGATCATCAAAGTTAATTGTAGTGATTTTTTTTTAAAAAATTATTTAAGGTATACAAATTTCAGCTATTTCTTACATACATATTTAGGAACATAGTGATACTTCCCACCTCACCCTCCCTCCTGCCCACATTCCCAGACTTCTTCCTCCTCCCTCTCCTATTCCCACCCAATTTTTACAAAGATCTATTTTAGTTTACTTTATATTCATAAGATTAACCCTACATTAAGTAAAGAGTTCAACAAATACTATGAAAAAAAGGTCCTCACAGAGGTTTAGGAGTTAGATCTGGAATAAGTCACTGCTTTATCTGTTGAGATAAAATTTGATGTAATTCCTTGCTGTCTACAACTTTCCTTTTTGTCTTCTTCTGAATATGTAATATTAAAAATACTGCTTAATTTAAAGATCCAATATAATTCCAAAGACTTATTGGGATGAGTTCAAATGTACTTCCTGTTTATTTTTCCCCAATTTTTTAATGCGGAATTTCACTTTTGTCCCCCCCCCAAAAACCCGCTTTCAAGTGGAATATTAAATCTTAAAAGTTTAACTGTCTTAAAGTAAGACCAGAGTCCTTGGAACTTTTTGTTTGTCGATAAACTTCTAGGAACTAGAAATTTCATGGCTGTTGAAGCATTTGTCACATTTGAAAATACCATCTTTATCTGAAGCATCAAGGTAGATTTAAGTCTTGAAATTTTTTTTTATCATATAAAAATAACTCACCTCTTTCAACTGCATAGAAGGATGGCAGGCTAGGCTAAAGTGACAAAGAATGCCTTAAGGGGAACTTGGAATGAATAACTTTGAAGCAAACTATTTTCACCAAAGACTTGTCCAGATTTAATTAGTTATGGGGGTTAAAGAAAGGAGGAAAGGCCAGACGCCTGAAGGGATTTCAAGAGTGAAGTGTCAAGGAGAGGTGAGGTCTCACACAGAGAAGGAAGTGTTACTGCTTGAAGGTTTAATAATTTTGTGACCCAGTGTCAAGTATTGTGATTTCCAGTGGCAGGGAGGTAAAAATGTAAAACATTCACCAGCCCTGTACTTTGCTGGAAGTGATTCATACTCTTACCCTCTTCTTCCTTAAATTGGGTATATTATCTTCCAAATAATAAATTTTGAAAGAATGCCATACGTTGCATCAAAAAAGGATAAAATGGGGGCACATGTTCATAATCAACTGCCTCACTCAACCAGCAGAATCCACCCTTTCTTTGAGAAGTCATAAAAGATGACTTTGTGCCGGTGCCGTGGCTCAACAGGCTAATCCTCCGCCTTGCGGCGCCAGCACACCGGGTTCTAGTCCCGGTTGGGGCGCCGGATTCTGTCCCGGTTGCCCCTCTTTCAGGCCAGCTCTCTGCTGTGGCCCAGGAGTGCAGTGGAGGATGGCCCAAGTGCTTGGGCCCTGCACCCCATGGGAGACCAGGAAAAAGCACCTGGCACCTGGCTCCTGCCATCGGATCAGCGCGGTGTGCTGGCCGCGGCGGCCATTGGAGGGTGAACCAACGGCAAAGGAAGACCTTTCTCTCTGTCTCTCTCTCTCACTGTCCACTCTGCCTGTCAAAAAAAAAAAAAAAAAGACTAAAAAAAAAAAAGATGACTTTGTATCACATGCCACATAGAAACTGATTTCAAAAAGAAACACAGAGATTCAGAATTTAATTACTGGAGTCAAAGATAGAAATGACTTTAATAAGGGTTGGGATGCTTGTTTTTGTTACAAAACACAGAACATCTGCAGAAATTTTGGTGCCATGCAAATATCACCAAAACAATAAATGTGTAGTATTTTCTTAAAAACGTTGGATGGTGTTAGTTTATGTTAAACATAATAGGACAGGAGTTGGCATGTAGTAGCTTTATGTAAGTGGGAAATCAAGCAAGGCAGAAAGTATACTCTGAAAAGCACTAGCCAAGCCACAGAACACTTACTTGCAAAATCCCATTAGTATTCTTTTTACAATGCTATATAAATATTCACACACATTTACACATGCACATTTACATTTTTTATTCTAGGATTCTAAATAATTGAGCTGCTAAAACATATTACTATTGTGATTTTTTAATGAAGAGAAAATCAAAACAATATCCCATGGGGTAACTCAAAACTAAGCAACAGCAAATAAACTGTCAGGTGAGTTAGACCTGGGGCAAAGGGAAATGTCAGGCAAGCTTCAGGTTGTAGAAGAACTTTGGGCCATGCTGCCAAACTTGGGTTTATCTTGCAAGGGTTGTATGATTTTAAGCAGAAAGTGACTTGGCCAAATCTTGCCTTAGACAGGAGGTAAAGGACACCAAATTACAAGATTTTTTCAATGCTCTGGCTGTGGAATCAGGTAACAACAGACTCAAGAAGTACTGAAGTCATAAAATGAGTAGGACTTGTTGACTAATTTTTAAAATGTTTCAAAACTTGAAACGTAGAACCACAGAGACAGAGATATCTTCCACCTGCTGGTTCATTCCCCAAATGCCTATAACAGCCCAGCCTAGGCTAGGCTAGGCAGAAGCCAGGAACCTGGAGCTCCATCTGGGTTTCCGGTGTGAGTAGGAGGGGCCAGAGCACTTTGGCCTTCCTCTGCTGTCTTCTCAGGTGCATTAGCAGGAAGCTGGGTTGGAAGCAGAGTGGTCAGGACTTGAACCAGCCAGTCTGATATAGGACACACACAACTCAAGTCGGGGATTAATGTACTGTGCCTCAACATCTGCCCCTTGTGATGCTGTTTATGTTGGAAATGTGGGAGAGGAAAAGAGTCAAAAATAGCTGTAACATTTCTAGCATGGGCAATTGTTTAAAGCACAGATTTTATAATTTTGAAATTTTCTGTCCTCATGAACTTCATTATGGATATATAGACAGCTGTGTTTCCATGTGTATTTTTAAAAATCATTGTATTAAATTTAAAGGATGACTTCTTCATTCCAGAGTGATTAAACAGTTTCTGATTTGAATGACAAGTCTCAAATAAAAGGTTCTTAATAATTGTATCTTTTAAAATATAGTTTAAGCCATGTAGTCTTAATATTGTTCATAATTCTTTTTAGTGTCTTAGTTTTAAGGGTGAACATTATACCACATAAACCTGGTATCTAATTTTCAACCTATTCGTATTTCATTTTCATGGTTTCCAATATATTATAAATATACTTCTTTTTCTTAGCTTGGTGGTATTTGTCTTATTCATTATTTCTGCCTAGCACTCTGATACCTGCTATCAGTTGCCCTTAGTTCTGAATTCTGAATATGTTTTTAAAAATCACTTTTCCTATGAAAAAAATCAAAATTCCCAAAGTTGGCACATGGTTGAAATTTGTCAAAGCTGGTTTATGTGTAACAAAGGGTCTCTATTCTGTCAGTTTGCATACCCTTGAAGTTTTCCATAATAGTTAAAAATGTATGCACATTTTTGATAGAGACTGATAAATACATTCAGGTACCTTGAATTCTCATAATACATAATCTGTGTAAATGAAATTAACTTTCTTCATATTTCATGAAAAAGGACATGAATTTTGATGTGTTCGCTTCCACAGAGAAAAAATTTTGAGCGTATGAGGTGTCAGGTAGAACTCACCTGTTCTAAGTGATTGAAATTCTCAAATTATGGTAAAAATTCATCAGCTGGACAAGGAATAGTTTTTATCTGAGAAGATTAAAATTAGGTTTTTTAATGGAATGGAGATAGGCATTGGAAAGTCAATAGGGAATAAATCTTTTTGTATAGAGTAGATTCGTGAAGTGAGAAAAAATTTAAAAGGTTGCATTTACAGAATATGGACTCACCAAATTTGGCTTGGTGACATGATAAGTAAACTGGAGACTAAATAAGTTTTGGGCCATAGTGTGTGGAACACTGAGAGCTTCCAGCAGAAGCTATTAGGATTCTACTTTCATTTGGAAATGCTAATATAGTGATCTCAAACAGTCATAGAGTAGAGACGAAAGTCAGAAGTAGCGCAAGTTGGTCTCTAGGCTCTTGTAACAATCTACCTTTTAAAAAGGCAAGGACCTCAACTTAATTACTAGGGCTGAAAAGGAGACTAGGAGTGGCTGATGAGTGAGACAAAGCTGGCATGTACTACATTTGGCAATGGATTATCAAAAGGAGAGACTAGGTTTAAAGAGAAGATAAGTTCATGTGATGTTGATGCTGAGGCAATGGTGTTGAAAAAATGGATAACATTTCTGATCTCGTAATACTTGAAGTTTTATGGGAGGGGAAAGAAATAAAACAGTTTAGTAAACAAGCTAGTTTGAGATAGAGATAAATGACAGGAAGATCAAACAGAATGAAGTGTCCTTGGAAGAAGGCATCAGTTAGAGATTGGGTGATGGAGAATCTCTCGTTGTCATGGAGACATCTCTAGCTGAAGCCTAAATAGCAAGAAGGAGAGGGAAGTGAAGGACAAGAGCAAGTGCCTTAGGCTGGTGTGTTTGTGTGTTCAGATACCGATCACAGTAGAAAAAGGACAAGAGACTTGCAAAGGAGACTGGACGCTGGAAACAATCAGATCGGTCAGGTCCTTGTTGGCCTTGCCATAGTCTGACTACATTCTCAGTCGAATCAAAGGCACCTAAATGTTTTAAGACATGGGGGAGAGGGTGTTTGTGGAGTGGAAAGTTGTGTGTGACACAGTCTGACAATTGAAGTGCTTTATTTTTGTGATAAGGTGGTCCAGGGAAAGACTGCAGGAGAAATCTTAGTGAGTATCTGAATGTATTTAGGCAGCAAAGAAGAAAGGGAACAGTTGAAGAGATGGGTTGGGAAGCAATAGAATGCAGTCAAGCTTATGTGCAGTCTCCAAGAGAGAAAGAAGCTGCCAAAAGGAGAGAGCAATGTGAGATGTCAAACAAGGCCGAGTTTGGGAGGCACTGTCATGAGATATATCGTGTTATTTATCCTTCACATGGGGGAATCCCTGTGTGTGTGTGTGTGTGTGTGTGTGTGTGTGTGATTTTGGTTTGGGAACTGGATCTAAACTAACAATAAAGAAATAATTTTAAATATATATGATTCTGTTATATTGTGTACAAGGCTATCATCTAAGTCCTGTGATTGCAGCTAATATAGTTTCTATTCATTTCTTGCTTATCCTGTAGAATATCTTTAGGGACAATACAATGTAAAAACAAAACCCTGAAAACTATGGCAGGCACTGGATTAGACTAAACTGCAGAAGTAGGTTAATTACACCTGTCATTGATCCTTTGCACTTAACCTCTAGTGGAGACTAACAGAGAGCAATAGGAGAAGACAGCAGGCTTGTGTCTAGTAGGGGAGGTCTTTGGGGGAAGAGATGTTTAAACTGAGAACTGAAGGATAAGTAAGTTAGGAGGGCGAGTGAGGATGGCATGGTAGGGAGAGTGTGATGGTATCAGCTTGGCCAAGCCATAGTCCCCAGTGATTCAGTCGCACACTATTCTAGGTGTTGCTCAGAGAAGACTGTGCTCTGCTTTCGATGCCTTTCAATGGTTTGAACTAGGCAAACCCAGCTTACCCAAGTTAGCTTTCCTTATTAAGTTCATAAACATTAGACTTATTCATATCACAACATGCTTTTATAGCAATACCTAGAATCATGTTTGACTTTACCCCTGGGAACTGTAGCCTGACCAAGCTGGTGCACAAAATTGGCCATCATACAGAGTTTTACAGGAAAGAGATGTGAAAAAAACTATAATATTGAATTTTCACTCTCTATTAGATTCTACACTATAAATCATTTGTATTAACTAGTCAGGGTTAGTCCTATGTTTATGTTCTTATTTATCTTTCAAGAATTGTTTAATTTTTATAATATTTCTCTATTATTTAAATTCTTAAGATTCATGATAATAATACATGATTTGTAGCTCTAGGCATTTATAAAAAATAGGAAAATGGTAGAATTTGTCCTAATTTCACTATGCAAAGCTTACCACATATTAACAAACCTTTCTGACATCTCCAAATTAAACATTTTAAAGTGAAAAGTTAACGAAGTATAAATTACTAATAAACATGGCACTTATATTACAAGACTAATAGATCTATTATTACTGTAAATTAAGATTATCATAAATTTAATATCTTCTGTCTCATGATTTATTTTTTAAGCAGCAAGATTTTAAGTACAGCTTCAGCTGCAATAGCCAGGACTGTCCTAGTACATAGAAGTTGATCAGCAAATATTGATTTTTGAACAAAATGTGAGAAAGGTAGGAATCTATGTTAGTTCAAAGTCAGAAGTCATAGAAATGAGGATATCAAGAGAATGGACTATGAGAGGAAAATGAGAGGAAGCCAGGAAAATTGTATAATTGCTGCATACTTGCAGGTAACATGGTCTGAAGCTACAGGTTTAATAGAGACATCAAGTAATTTTTCATGGAGTTAGTGTCATTGGTTCAGGAAGTTGGAATTTAGTGAAGAAACCTGTAGTGATTATTCCAGGCAGAAGCAGTGGGTTGTACAAGAGATTACTGAATTTTTCTATCTCTTATTTTGAGTAGCTCAAAAATATACACACAAAAATTAGAAATCTGCCATAATCTAGGATTTAAAAAACCTGTTTTAAATAAAAGTGGAAGTTCCTCTTAAGCCCTCCAACTGTTCTTTGCAGAAGTAATGACTTAATATATTTGTGCATCTGCTTCTAGGCCTTGTTTATGTATCTTGTGATCTATTGGTGTATTCCGTTCAACACACACACACACACACACACCCTTTCCTAATTAAATTTAGAAATTACATAATTATACCGAAATTAGCCCCAAAACTTGTTCTAATTGCTTAGTAAATAATGGATGCCCTAGGTAGACCTATACAAATCCACCTCCTTATTCCTATTGGCTGAAGAGAATACTCTTGGTTGAGTGTTTCCGGGATGATTTAATTGTGATACCTATTTACATTAGGACAATTATACGCAAAATACACATTTCTGCAACTCCTCTTCAGTCATTTAATGTTTTTAGCTTGGCTGATAAGCAAAAAGAAGCTTCCTTGTTTGCATTGTACTTACTAAATGATTTCAAGAAAGTAGTAAAATGATCTTTCACATTTCTCCTAAGAGCAAAATACAGACTGTGTGTCTGAGCTAGAGATGGTAGGCAGGCAAATATTCAAAGGGATTTTTGTTAGTAAAAGTCAGAGCTCACAAAGCCTTAAACTGGGGCAGAAGGAGGTGCCTCCATTTCCAAGGAACATGCGTGTCAGATAGCAGGCTATGCTACCTTTATATCCCTATTAATAATGGGAGAGCATGATTTGGCAAAGTGTTTCTTTAGGAGCAAAAGAGAAAATGTTTTCTTTATTTTGAAGTTAGAAATTGTTCTGTACTTCCAAATCGTGCAGTAGATTTAAGGCATTATATATTCAACTACTTGAATTTAAATGATAAATCCATTAATATGTTGCTTGAAATAAAAACCACAGTCTTTGTCTTCCAAAGGATATTTTAATCAAAATACTAAAAATAAGCTGGAGTTCCATTCAAATAGTTAATTCCAGCTGCCTTTTGTTGCAATATATCATGAATTATCTCTCTGATGGATGGGTAGCCAAATGCAGATAAAATTAGCTTTGCAGTCATTCATTTTAAATTGCTCTTGATTCATTTGGAAGTAAATTCCATTTCAGAAGAATATGCTTCAGGTCTTAGACAAAGAGATAATGGTCCTATATTTTATGATATACGCAATAATAATTTAAGTCTTCTGATTCAGAAATATGGAAACTTATGTATTAAGTTGATGAAAATTAAGGCTTGATATTTAGCAATAAAACCAGCAACCCAAAGCTTCCTAGATTGATGTTCATAACATAATATTTTCCTGTCAAGAATTAGGTGGAATGAAAGTCGATAAAAATAATACATGCTGCAAAGCTTTCTCGTCTTGTATATAAATGAATGAGCAAAAGCTTATATGAGATAACAGAAAAGGAAATACTGAGATTTACTGATATCAAGATAGAAATGGCACTACTGTTGGAATGTCATTATTGAGTAACAGTAGAAAGAAGAAAATTAAGTTAAATGTTAGAGGAGCATGAAATGAATAATAACATTTTATCTAAATCCCCCAAAACGGCAATGATAGCTCTAAGGTGATACTGAATTTGGTGAGCAGATCAAAAGCAAATGGAAATTTTGACTTTGCTAATTTGAATGAACTGCATGTAGAAAACTCGCCTAACAATTTAACTGAATCAAGTCATTCTGCCCAAATGGTGCAGTGCCTTCAATATCAGTATCTGGATTGTGTATTTTTACAGGATGTAATCGTTTAGGATGACTGTAACATGTTACCAGAAATAAGTTTGCAATCTGAAGTTGCTGTTCCCCAAATTGAATTCCTGTTTTCACCTTGAAGTCACTCCTTCAGATAGTTGTATTAACAAACAAAATGGTAAGAGGATGCACTCACTGATCTCCCTGAAGATAAAGCAAAATTGTTCCCTTATAACATCAAGCTTTGTAGCCTGGACTTTATAGTATCATAAAGCTGGTTAGTTTGTACAGTAAAATGAATTGCATGCTAGGATTCGATCTTGGTAAATAGTCTGCCAGCTCAGGGTAGCCTCTCGCACTTTCTTATCCCCATGTATGCCACAGTTCCTTCATGCTCAGAAAGAGCTAACCTCAGCTAGGACATAGTTTGAGTCAGGCCCAAGGAGAATGAATGGAGCCTGGGGCACATCTAACAGGAATGTCACAAATGTCACAAATGCACAAAATGCCTTCACTTGCACACCACTGCAAACAAAAGGCTTAGAGAATTGAACCTAAGTTTCTCAGTTTGAAAATCCATGTCTCTAGGAAAAAAAACATTTACTATAAGAAGGTACGAAATACCAAATGAGTAAAATGAATATTCACTAATAAAGATGTAATTTCATGTTTCAAATTTCCCTACAGTGGAACACTCATTGAACTGACATTTGCAGACAGGGATAGCTTTGAGGGCCTGTGACCTGTGCTGTCACTCAGGACTGGGCTTCATTTAATGTACTACTGTCACCATTTCAGAACTCTTACTACATTTTTAACCAGTGTCCCCAAATTTTCCTTCTTCACCAGCCATATCAGTTTTGTAGCCAGTCTTGTTTGTAGATACTATTGCTATGAAAACTTTTAAGTAAATTTGAGGCACTAAAAATTCTAAAATACCTTAGGGAGCTTTTAGGAATGACCCAAGTTGTCATTAGTATGGTATTCATGCTTTTATAAAATTTGTACAGGACCTGGCATTGTGCTAAAAATGCAAAAAGTAAAAATGAAAACAATACAGTCCCTGCCTTCAAAGACATTCTAACATGAAGCAATTACTAGATAACCCTAATTTTTTGAAAATCGGTAACAGTTGCATAAAACCAGTTGCCAACACAGAACATTAGATTGCTCCATACATGTGAGAGACGAATGCACTCTGCAGAGGAAAAGATGTTCATGCAGAGGAACAAGCATTTGCAGCACAGATTTTCTCATTAAATACACATTCAGATGGCTCTCCCATTTATAATGATTCACTGTAACAACTTTTCTGCTTTATGATGGCATGAAAGTGATAGGTATTCAATAGAATATTGATTGTTGACCTTTTCCTAGGCTAGCAACTTGTGGTGTGATATTCTCTGCAGTGGCTAAACAGTGGCCCCTGCTCCCAATCAGCCCTGCCATTATGAGGGCAAATGACCAAATGACCAGCACTCTGTAATGTGCTGTGTGTCAGAGCTGGTATGTTCAGTAAGTTGGGTACATGAAATGTGTTTTCCACTTACAGAAGTCAAGGAGCATCATGGATGTATCCATGTTCAATATTTAAATGCTCAAAAGATTTAGATTTTATTTTGTTTGAAGAGAATGGGCTTATTTAATTTTCAAAACTTACTCTAGAGAATATTTTTAGACAAAATTTCAATGACAAATTTCTAAAATACCTCTGGCTCTGTATTTAGAAACTAATGCTGACACCATTTTTGTCTACAAAAAAAGCCAGAAAATGTTCTCTTAGCATGCTTAACTTGAGGAATAAGCAACTTCCGTGATTGGCTATTGTACCCAGGCCCTGTGGTGCAACAATGGAAGGCAGAATTTTGCAACAACCTATGAGTCCCCTAACTATAAGCCCTTTTGCATTTTGTCTCTTAAGGCCAACTATATGTATCTATAATCTAAGAGTTTTGATTTTTCTTCATTAATGTCATTCCCAACACCCAAATTGAGTACTCTAAGGGATATACCATATTTACTGATGTGAATTCATTCAAGGTATAGACTTGGATTTGTTGTGCAAGATATATTAATAGACTAAGATGTTGTGGGTTGGTTAAGGCATCTCTAGATCAGCCTTACAAGAAGGGTTCTGCAGAAACTAGAATGGCATGGAAGAGAAACACTGGGTTTATCACTTGAAAAAAAAAAACATTTCTGAGGGTAGAAATCACTCCTAATTATCTGCATTTTTATTTTTTATTTAAGAATTTTATTAATACATTAGATACTCAGGGACACAACAAATGCATGATAACTACCACAACACAACTTTCATCAATTCTCATGTTAATGTGATATTAATGCATAGAGAACAGTTTCAGTGTAGTTCATGGATACAGTTCTAAAAATAAGTTGCATGATAATTGTTAACAAACATCTTGGAAAATCAATAATGTCTAAAGCCTCAAAATGAGCCATAGGTTTATTTCCATTTGTTTGTAGTGATCATCTTTTCTTAAAATTAAGGAAAGACAGAGGGGATTTGCCCAAAATTTTATACATAAGTATAAAGCCATTACTTCTCCCACACCCATGCCACCCAGTATTTGCATAGTTTTTTTGACTTGAAAATATATGCATGGCTGTGTCATCTTCCATTAGTTTTGTCAGTAGTTTATGCTAAGATAATCAGAAGAAAGAGATACATGCTTTGGCAAGGCAGGGAAGTCAAGTTTCAGAGACTCTCTGTGAAGTCTTAGGATATGAACTGTAGGAATACTTTTGCTACATTATTGAAAAGGGAAGAAGGGAAGAACGGAAGGTGGTAGGAAATCATTTAATGTATTGCAGCAATACCTTTTTTTTAAAAAAAAGTTTCACTGTCCCAAACAATGGCTGAAAAGAGGGCTTTGTATTTTGCAAATTCAAATGCATGCAAACATAGTAAATGCATTCACATGTTTTATATGTATAAACATACACCAATAGAAAAAAATCTAGTTGGACCCTCTGCCTTTCTGAATATCAATTCGAAATAATAGCTAACCCTCTACAGAAGTCGAGTCTTAGATTTTGTGGAATTTATTATCAGTGCTACCCTTCATCACATATACCAGGGAGTGCTTTAGAAGGAAAAAGAGATTGGACCAGGCCTTCAAGACCCCAGTTTTGCATTGGTGAGTCTTTCAGTGGTAGTTCAGTTCCTCACCCCTCCGCCTGTCTGAGCTATGTTTATTTTAGCAGGCTTGAATGTTCTTGCATATTGACGAGAGGAGCTTGAATAGATGAAAAGTAGGTTATTCTTCAGGAAGCTGACAGTTTGGGTCCTTGTTCTTGAACAATGACAAAATAGAAATGATGCCCTGCCAGGGGAAAAAAAGGCGGGGCGTGAGGGAGGCAGAATGAGAAAGAAAGCTGGCTACGAGAAACAACAATTGCCGAGCTGCTTTGAAAGCTAATTTTGTCTGTGACGCAAGGGAGACCAATTTTTCCTGCAAAACACATTGGCAGAGACTGAGCATCATTGCTGAGTGACCTAGATAAGAAAAGTCCCAAGCCAGGTTTCTTGGAGAACTGATGTCTGCTTTACCAATGGCCATCTCCCAAGACAGGGCCACAACTGGATGAGTAATAAAATGAGTGTCTGGGTATCGTCTGAGCAACCAGTCTTTACGTGCAAATACCACAACCTGTATTTCCTGCTGAATAGATGTACATTCAAATAACTTGTGAAAGTGTTAATTTTGACCTCTGAGTTTCAACCTTACGTATTAGGCTACAGTATTTTTTTTTTATTCTAGTACTATTGGTTGAACTCTGTAATTAACAAACAATTATTCTTAGGTGTTTAAATTTTAACTGAAAAGTGATCCCTGTGAAATATAAGAGTGGGAATAAGAGAGGGAGGAGATGTACAATTTGGGACATGCTCAATCAGTCGTGCCCCAAATGATGGAGTTAGGCTACAGTATTTAATCAATACAAGGAATTAATAATAGTTTTGTTCTCCTCTGTCCTTCATAGGAAGATGAGTATTGGGTTTCAATTACTCATAGTGTGTTGAAAAGACGCTTCTTCCTTTGATACTTGTAAAAGATGATAGTAAGTTTTATAAAAAGACATTCTTACAATTTTCATTACTTACTGAGAATCATTGAAGTTAAAGAAAAACATACTACAATGAGCACAAATTTCTCAAGGGATTTCAGGTTTTGTTTAGTCTGTGGTTTTGTAATATCAAGGGGTGAGCAATATGAAAATTTGCAGTGCTTTAAAAGTGAAACCATTGTTCTCCGTGATTTCAGTGAGTAATAGTCTGGGGAGAAGAGCTATGACCAGTCATAGGACATTAGGTGAAATCTGAAGAACGTTCTCAAAAAGAAAAGACCAAATGGCAATTCCAAACTCTAGGTTTGGAACTCCAGGTTCTACTAGGGCTCCCCTATGGACCAACTTGCTGTAGCATCTGTATTATATTTCCATTGCTGAGCATAACTCTCAGTGAGACAAAGATTTTTTTTAGCTGATAAAATAAATGAGTATTTACACAGCAGCATCTTTTAAGAAATAGCAATAGACTGGAATCTTAACGTGAACATCCTTAATTCATGTTTCTAGTATTCTGTGCAGTTCACTGCAAAGGATTGAAGGTGAACCTATGAACCTTAATGCTTTCCAGCAAGTTTTTCTATTGAGGGTCTTTTTGCTTTGGTCAGCTCTCAAGGGTGGCATGGTTTTTGACAGAAAAGCTTGAGCTCTTGTCCCAGTTCTGCTGATCCCTACTGTTTACTCAGAGCAGCTTATCTATCCTCCCTGATGTTGAGCTTCGCCATGTGTAAAGATGAGAAGAATCATCCCAATTATTAATTGAGCAACCGACCAATAGACTGAGCATACTGCCTGGCAAGTGGCAGACACTGGAATCACTTAATTAGCTCCTTTATGAGTCACAGTTTTCAAATGAGTAGCAAGTAAAAAAGCAAGTTGTTATGATGTTTTGACCATTTTTTCCCACTTTCTTCTTGTTTACTAGATGACGACTTTTTTCACGAACTCCCAGAAACCTTTCCGTCTGATCCACCTGAGCCTCTACCACATTTCCTTATTGAGCCTGAAGAAGCTTACATTGTGAAGAACAAGCCTGTGAACCTGTATTGTAAAGCCAGCCCTGCCACCCAAATCTACTTCAAGTGCAACAGTGAATGGGTGCATCAGAAGGACCACATAGTAGATGAGAGAGTAGACGAAACATCTGGTGAGTTTTCCGTTGCATTTGGACTGCAGTTTAAGATCACTTTTGTGCTACTTCTGGCCTGTTGTTATACCTTTATTTCAATTAGTGAGATTGAAAATGAAGTTACTATCCTTTGGTAGAGAGTTCTCCATCAGTTTTAGTTAAGATTTGATAGTCTTGTTCCAGGCATTACAAAGGAAAATGTAATGAATACATTTTGGCTTGATTTTTGTTGTTGGACTACATGAAATTAAAACATAGATTTTTACCTAAGAAGATAAAGAAGGTGAATGAATAGACTGAATTAGTGTGACATGACAAGATGTCTTGGATTCACTTAGCATTTATCACTTTTAAATAGCTGGAGACTTATTCAATAAGGATAAGCATTCAATACACATATTCAATAAGGATAAGTTGTACTTACATCATTATCAAATGTTCATTCTTTGCATATCTTCCCTTTATTTTTCTAAGTAATCTGTAAATTTTATAGATTCAAAGGATCTTATATCCCAAACTTATATCCAAAAATGACCCTTAGTTTCCTAACACCTAAGTGTATTGAGGGATATAAGTGGTCACTGTCACTGCTTTCTGGGTGATTCTTGATCAGAGTATCTTTGCCTCTGGTGTGCTTAAAACTGCTGACTTTATAGTTTTGTAAATATCACCCTTAAAGACAAAATACAAAAGGCATAGAAAGGCTAAAGGAGATTTTAATAACCTGTGAGATTTAGACAGGCTATAAAGTAAACTTTCTCAATAGCAATATTTTATTCCACAATGGGTAACTTAGGGAGTTTTGGAGATTAAATTGGAAAGGCATTTATCTTTCCACAGTAGTTTAAATGTTTTTGCTCTCCAGCAGGGAGAATAATTCCTTGAACTTCCAGAACACTTGCAAATCTATGCTTTTATTGTGTTACTACATACATTTCAAGCACTAAAACTTTATTGATCAACATTCCCAAGAAACTTAGTAACGAATAAGACAAAGAATGGAAATATTTAAAATTTTTCTTAGGCTGAGCTTTTATCCTAGCAGTTAAAATACTGATTAAGACAGCGGCATTCCCATCTCAAGATACCAGGGTTTGATACCGGGCTCTGATTCCTTTCTCTAGTTTCCTCCTACTGCAGACCCTGGGAGACAGCAATATTGACTTAAATAATTGTGTTCCTATCATCCATATGGGAGACCTGGGTTGAATTTCTGGGACTCCAGCATTAGTTCCAGTTGGAGGCCAATACAGGCATTTAAGGAGTAAGCCAGCAGATGGGAGCTCCCTCTGTGGGTACCTCTCTCTTTGCCTCTCAAATAAATAAATACATAAAATTTTAAAAACCTTTTTTTATCCTTCATTGATACCTCTATGTACCAAAACAGATGCGTGTTTTCAAAATCCAAATTGTAAAGTGATTCATACATGTGCCCAAGTGTTGGAATAACCAGCCAGAGGCAAACAGAGACAGAACTTGAGGAAGATTAACATTCAATGCTCTTAACAACATACATGCATATCAAGGAAATAGAGCATACAGAAACAGGCTAGACCATGAGCCCCCTTAGAGGAGTATATGTTGGACATACGTAATATAAATGTCTTAGACAATCAGGAGGCAGCTCTACATAGTTGTTTGTCAATTCATGAATCAATATGTTCACCGCACGCAAGCTGATGACTTGCAGAAATAACTGGGTATCCAATGGTAGGATGGCTTACTTCAGGGAATTGTCCCACCTCCCAGTCTAATTACTCAGAAAATAATCCACCAGATGTCTTCAGATCTCAAGTGTATTGAATTTTACTGGTTTCAGCTCATTTATTTGTAAAAATTTCAAACACATAAGCTTTTAATGATGGGGGAAACAGAAAGAAATCACAAAAGCAAAACTGAGAGTGATAACATATTTAGTGAATCTGTCTTCCCTAAATTAATGAAAATGCCTATATGCAAAGCTTATAAATAAAAACAAAACCTCTCTGAAATCGAGCACTTCTGCCAACCTTATACTGTGTTGATTACACACACCCACGTATTTTCTTTGTGTCAAACATTTGTTTCCTAGATTTCTGTACAAAGTTAATGAAGTTAACTATGAACAACAATCTGTGGCACAATTTCATTCCTATTCAGGCTGGATAGATGAGAACTGCAGGAAGATTTGGGAGCTCCAGTACCTGCGCAGCTCTCATAAGAGGCAGGGATGCAGTTAAATGTGGTGTAGCTTTTAGCCAGCTTTCATTTTTATCCAAAACTTTACAAGAAAGCCAGCATTCTGCAAAAATGTTGACACAATAGAGCAGTGTAAGTACTACCTTTAATGCTAGCAAATACAGAGATGCCCACAGATATCATGATTATTGAGTACAGTGCTATTAGATGAGATACATAGTCAGGAGCCATACAAACTGTAGAGAAAAGGGAAAGAAAAAAATTAAAAATAAGAGAATACAGAACAGTAACTGATAAAAAATTTACATGATCCATTAACTTTTCTGTGTACTAAAAGTCAATTCAAATTGAAATGCAGTAAGATATTATTAAGAACAATAATCTAAAAGGAAAACATATAGGCATAACATTCAGAAATTTACAGAATTTTAGAAAGGAACATTTTAAAATCTGAGAAATAAATACATTTATACACAAGGACACAGACACACACATGTTTAATGACCTGAATAAATGAAGACATATATTGTTTGGGAAAAGAAATGAGTATCTTTTAAATGTCTGCTATGTATAAATGAATCTGAAAAGTCACAAATATTATATGAAAAGTAATTTAAAAGATGGCCGGGGTTGTTCTGAAATTGGAGAGTAGTGAGGGAGCCCTGGCTCTTTATAAACATTATAAACTTAAAGAAAATAAAGGAGTTTGAGCTAACAAAAGGACAAGACACACTGATCAATGGCTTGTGCTAGAGAGTACTCACACACCTAAGGCTTTGTAGAATGCAGTAAGATAATTTTATCAAGCAATGAAGAAAAGAATTTATTCAGTATGTGTATCGAAAAAATGAAGGAGGTCGTTGGAAAGAAGAAAAATAAATAAATGAAGCTTGTATTCAATCTCATTATTTAGAATAAAATAAATTCTGGATGTTAGGGTTTAAAGTCATTATCATTATCATAATCATCATTATTAGCATTATCACTTGGAGAAAAAATTAGCAATTTGTCAAGTGATTGGTTAGTGTCAGTAGCAGGCACACCTTTCTCACTCAATCACAAAATATAGAAGTGAGGAAAGCATTGTTAAATTTTAACATCTGAAGTAAGAAAACCACAAGCAAAGGCAAGAAATAGTTTAAAACAATCTGCTTTTCATATCTGTAGATACAAATAAAAGGAATTATTTAAATAATACATAAATACCGCTTAAACTGTGTTTAAGAAAAATACTAGCAACCCAATATAAAATTCATCATATTTGAACATGGAGATACAGGATAAGAAATACGAATATTAAATAAACATCTAAGGAGGTGTGGTTAGATCAAAATATTTCTTAGTGTACAGTGTTTGATTAAAGGCATATTTTGTTAATAGGCGTATAATTTGGTAATACGGATTTAAAGACTGATTTGAAAATACCATCGATATCAAAAGATATATTCCATTTCACTGGGGTATTACAGATATAGCAACTATCAAAATATAAAATTCCAAATGTGCACAAGGCTTGTTTGCAAGGTTGTCTCTTGTACTGGGTAGCAAGTAGTGTGACAGGCACTGTGCAGTCTAGAATGGAATGTTGTAAGACTACTTAAAACAATGAGGTCACTTTTCAAGCATAGCTGTGGACAAATCTCTCAGATAAAATGTTATGTTCAAACCAAAGCAAAGACCACAGTGTGGGATATTTTCCCATTGTGTAATGAGAGAGGATGCACACATATGTGTGTTTGTACATGCATTGGAATTTTATGGAGAAATGGACCAGCAGGGATTCTTTTGGGGGTGGTGGTATTGTGATTGTGTTATTTTCATCACAAATAGGGAAACCTGAAAGAGTGCCCATAACACTTTTTTACAACTCTTTGCTTGGTATCATAAATCTCCAATCTGGACAAATGTTGGGACAAAATTTGTAGGCCTCTTATCTTAGGGCTCTCTTGATTTCCTGTGAGAGCAGACATGTTGTGAATGGAATTCAGATAGAACCACTGGAGTTGCATTTTTGTTTTCATTTGTTTTGTTTTTTCTTAAAGCTGAATTCATCAGCAACTTTGGTCCTCATCTCTTCATTTGCAGACTGACAGTAGTATTGTTGGGCCTTAGTGCTTTTCAATAGTAAGAAATGCTAGAATACATTGTGTTGAAATACACTGCAAAAGAGTGCAGTTTTTGTGGCATTTGAAAAGCAGACTGGTTGTCATATAATGGTACAGAGAAAAATCCCTGGAAACAATTTCATCTTCACTGTTGCCTCTGCCTCAGAATAATATTTTGAAATATATGTAGTGAAATCAGCTACATCACCTTGAAACAACAAAGGAATGCATGTAATTTGTATTTATTAGATGCAACTACATTCAGTAAAATCTCTATCAAAACTAATTCTAATTTGGAAAACCACAAAACAGTAAAACTGAAAAAAAAAAGAAAAGAAAAGAAAATCTCCAACTGACAAAATTCATTACTCTCAAGTGTGAGGATGATTATTTATACTCAATAAATAAAGCTATAACATTGGTAGTTATAATTTGTACTTATGAAGGGTCATTAATTACCATTACCTCAGAAACCTGAATATAACCCTACCATACAACCCAGCCATCCCACTCCTTGTAATTTACCCAAAGGATATTAAATTGGCAAACAAGCAAACTGGCTGCACCTCAATGTTTATTGCAGCTCAATTCACAATAGCTAAGACCAGGAATCAACTTAAATGCCCATCAACAGTAGACTGGATAAAGAAATTATGGGATATGTACTCCTTAGAATACTATACTGCAGTAAAAAAGAAACAGTGAAATCCGGTCATTTGCAACAAAATGGAGGAATCTGGAAAACATCATGCTGAGTGAAATAAGCTAGTCCCAAAGGGACGAATATCATATGTTCTCCCTGATCAGTGACAACTAACCTAGCACCAAAAAGGAAACCTGTTGAAGTGAAATGGACATTATGAGAAACAGTGACTTAATCAGCCCTTGTCCTGACTGTTGATGAACAACTTAATACTTTATCCCTAGGCTGGCGCCGCGGCTGAACAGGCTAATCCTCCGCCTTGCGGCGCCGGCACACCGGGTTCTAGTCCCGGTCGGGGCACCGGATTCTGTCCCAGTTGCCCCTCTTCCAGGCCAGCCCTCTGCTGTCACCCGGGAGTGCAGTGGAGGATGGCCCAAGTGCTTGGGCCCTGCACCCCATGGGAGACCAGGAAAAAGCACCTAGCTCCTGGCTCCTGCCATCGGATGAGCGCGGTGCGCCGTCAGCGGCAGCCATTGGAGGGTGAACCAACGGCAAAAGGAAGACTTTTCTCTCTCTCTCTCTCACTGTCCATTCTGCCTGTCAAAAAAAAAAATACTTTATCCCTTTTAGAATTTTTTTGTTCTACTTAATACTATTGGTTGAACTCTGTAATTAACACACAATTATTCTTAGGTAATAAAATTTAACTGAAAAGTGATCTCTGTTAAATATATAAGAGTGGGAATAAGAGTGGGAGGAGATGTACAATGTGGGACATGCTCAAGCTGACTTGCCCCAAACGGTAGTTAGAAACATACTAGGGGATTCCAATACAATCCCATCAAGGTGGCATGTACCAATGCCATCTCACTAGTCAAAGTGATCAGTTTTAGTTCACAATTGATCATAAAGATAGGATTAAGAGTCAAATGGATCACATAAACAAGGCTAGTGTCTGCTAATACCAACTGATAGAATAAAAAAGGAGAGAACGATCCAACATGGGAAGCAGGATACACAGCAGAATCATAGAATGGCAGATGTCCTAAACAGCACTTTGGCCTCAGAATCAGCCCTTAAGGCATTCAGATCCAGCTAAAAATCCCATGAGAGTATTTCAGGCATGAAAAGCCAA
The DNA here is from genome assembly GCA_949820135.1 of Sylvilagus floridanus. NCBI lineage: Eukaryota > Metazoa > Chordata > Mammalia > Lagomorpha > Leporidae > Sylvilagus > Sylvilagus floridanus. The sequence goes on from OX463238.1 coordinate 77,092,021, forward strand.
GACACTCTGGCAAAAAAAAACCAAAAAAACAAAACAAAACAAAAACACCTAAATGAAAGATCTCTGCAAGTGAGATCCCAGTGGAATGAATGGGGCCATCAAAGAAGGAGGTACCTTTCTCTGAAGAGAGGAGAGAACTTCTACTTTGACTATGACCTTGTCTAAATAAGATCGGAGTTGACGACCTCAAAAGGCTTCCATAGCCTTGGCAACTCATGACAAGAGCCTAGGGTGATTACTGAGGCCATAAACAAGAGTGTCAATTGTTAAGTCAAGAATAGGAGTCACTGTGTACTTACTCCTCATGTGGGATCACTGTCCTTAATGTGTTGTCCAATGTGAAGTAATGCTATAACTAGTACTCAAACAGTACTTTACACTTTGTGTTTCTATGTGGGTGCAAACTGTTGAAATCTTTACTTAATAATTTTTTTAGTATACTAAATTGTTCTTCTGTATATAATGATAATTGAAAATGAATCTTGATGTGAATGGAATGGGAGAGGAAGCGGGAAATGGGAGGGGTGTGGGTAGGAGGGAAGTTATGGGGGGGGGGGGTGGGAGCCACTGTAATCCAAAAGCTGTATTTGGGGAATTTATGTTTATTAAAGTTAAAAAATTACCATTACCATAGTCTTCCCATAATTTAAACCACCTTGACATTTTTTGTATATTTGTAATACAAGAAACAGAAAAGTAGCAAGCAGCACATAGTGAATGTTTACAAAACTTCAATATTCAGAAGCTGTTGATTAGGAAATTTATGTAGCCTTCAGAAGTCTATAGGAATCTTGATCTCAAAATTTTATGATTACGCTTTTAAGAAGAAAGTCTCAGCTGCTTACTTTCTATGTACTGGAAGTTTTTTCAGCTCTTGTTTCCATGGTACTTAAGATCTACCTTTCAAAATCAAATATATTTTTTTTCCTGTGAAGAAGCAAGGGAGTTTAGAGAGCCATGGTTGTTTTGAAGTTTTAATAATCCCTGAGATTTTTCTCTTTTCATTTTTATTCTCAAATTAGCCAAAAAAAAAAAATACCAGCAAAACAATATAGACTTCTGAGCCTTGTACTAAATACATACATATATATATATATATATATATATATATGTTTATTTAGATATGTGATGCCTTGAATCACCACAGCAACCTTGTGAGATAAGTTCTGGACTTCTCTTTTTGCAAATGAAGAAGCTGGGGTTCAGCAGGATGAAGAAACTGCTGTGCCCCAAATCACATAGTGAGGAGTTGACAGAGCCAGGATATGAACCCAGGGCTCTGTGTTTCCAGAATCTGTGCCATAACCACAGAACACAAAATAGTTTAAGAAAGCACTGTGCAATGCAGTTGGCATATTTTTTTAAGAAAAGACAATGTGGTTCAGAACGTCAGCTGTACGTGCGTCTGCCATGCTTTCCTTGCCTTGTGTCAGTTTTCCACATGAAGGCCTTTGTGATTCTTTAATAGCATACACTAGTGCTGTTATTATTTAGTTCTAGGATTTATTATTTTCATTCTTGAAAGCCTTTAATATTTGGCAAGTTAGCAAAATGCAGGCCTTTAAAGAAAAAAAAAGAAATTGATGAAGAGAAGTTAAAGTGTGGCCTGAATTTCAGTGAACAGCTTCTACCCAAAAGCTCAACATGGGACTTTTATAGACCAACTGTGTTCACTCAAGTCCCCAGTTATCACAGTAGTGGCCCAGTTGAAATTCTTCTTCTCTTGTACTAATTCCATTCCTCTTCACTAACTCAGCACCAAAAATCTCAGCTTCATCCTTTAATGCAACAACCCAAATTATCATCAAGTACTACCAATGCCTTCTCAGTTTATCCACATATTTTTAATATTTGCTCCTACTCCCCTCATACAGGTCTTTTATTTGCCTCCTAAATTAATTAAGCAGCCCCTCTAGCTTCTTGGTATTGGCATTTCTTCTCAGCGGTGCATTCTCTGGGTAGTTATGTCTATTAGTAGATGAGAGTCTTTGGAGAGTTCTACCACTTGCTAACTGGACTCTTTTTTCGTAGACCCTCTATTAAAATCTCAGGAAACGTTCCTGTCACACCAGGACATGACTGGGAAATGTTGCTCGTATGCTTCAAAGGGAAATTGGAGAAGATCTGTGTATTTGTATATTTTATTAAGTGATATATGCACTCTTTTCCTGATACTTTCATGTCTTAGAGTCATCGAAGCTTTAAGTTTTGAGAACAATTGTAGCCATTTAAATTAAGGAGTTGTTGGCATTATCTGAATAAGATTGAGAATAACTATCTGCTCTCTTTACTTCAAACATTAGAAAATAAGTCCGGTCATGTCCTCTTCCCTTATTAATGGGGGCTACTAAAACGACACTGTTACTGGTATCTCCTTTCCCAAGGTCTGTCTCTTGTTAAGTCTAAATATTATATACTGTAGAGGAAGCCCTATAAAATCAGGGGTTATGGCTGCCTTACTATTCCAGGCCTATGCTTAACTTGGTGTTGGGTACTTAGTAGGTGCTCAATTGATACATACTGAATGAATAAATATTCCTCTATACCACACTTTACTCCATCTCGATTTTGTCAAAACCCTACTCTTTAAGAAGTACTTTAAATGCAATGCTGTGGATAAAGTCCCCAGGTGTAAGGAAATATTCTCATTTATCTGTACTTCTATTCCATTCTGCTCAACTGTGTTCATTCTCTACGTGTTGTAGGTTATCTTTATGAAATTATCAATGGTCCCCCATGTTTGAAGTGCAAAATTTGTAATTTCTTTTTTTAATTTTTTTAAGATTTATTTATTTGAAAGTCAGAGTTAGAAAGAAAGAGAGACACACAGAGAAAGAGATCTTCCATCTGCTGGTTCACTCCCCAGATGGCTGCAACAGCCAGGGCTGGGCCAGGCTGAAGCCAGGAGCCAGGACCTTCCTCCAGGTCACTCATAGGTGCAGGAACCCAAGTACTTGGGCCATCTTTTGCTGCTTTCCCAGGCACATTAGCAGGGAACTGAATGGGCAGTGGAGCAACTGGGACTTGGCCTACATGGGGTGCTTGCATTGCAGGCAGCAGCTTTATTATCTACATCGCAACACAGGACCCATGATTTCTTATAAGTCAATATACTGTGTTATTTGTGAAAGTTATATATATATATATATATATATATATGTTTATATGTTTATAACATGCATGTGCATAGCTAATATCTATCTCTTCAACTAGAATGGGATGTGGTGATGTGACTTATATTTTGTAAAGCTTTGTCTTCTCTGAAGTTTACATTTCCTGTACTAAGTATAGGAAATGATCAATGAAATTTTGTTTTGTGAGATTAGGGCTATTCATCTCATTAAATTTGAGTAACGACATTTTGTGAAACATACTGATGGTGTGTTTATTTGGAACATTTCATGAATTGGTAATTTGAAGAATACATAAAAGTAGCTTAATGTTCTGTAAGAAGAGTTATTTTACACATTAAGCATACACATCATACCAAATGCTGTTCTCATGCAAAATCATTTTACATTTAGTTCTCATTAACAGAGTGAACATTTTCAAAAGGAAGTTAGGTGGGTTTTGTTTAAATTTTAGTAAGTGATGCATAAAACTTGGCAACTCTATTTCAACTGCATTGCATAAGTTTTTGTTTAAATCAGTGACAGTGTTGCATTTTCCAGACTGGAGCCTTGTATCTGTAATGCAGTTGTCTGCCAATGAAGATGAATGATTCTGGAATATAAATCAATTATTTATTTGATTTCCTTTGCCGAGGTACTTACTTCAATACCAGAATGCAACAATTTTTCTTTTCAGAATGAGGTTGGCCTCAGGGCCCAGTTTAAAATATATATACATAAAATGGATAGGGATCCATGTAGTACATGAAGGCTCTGCAACCGTGTCGACCTGACACCTTCACAAGGGAGTGGTTCTCAGTCCTAAGAGAATGTCAATTATACTGAAGTATGCTTTCTTTATTCATCTCGTTAGTGTTCACAACTGATGCATCCTTATTTCACCTTGACTTTAAGTCTTTAAACACTGAGGTTGCCATAGCCAACATAATCTCAGCTGTAATTACAAAAACACAGTTGGGTTGGAGTTCTCAAACTTGGATTACAGTTGCTGCTTTCACTTCTGTTCAGTCAGGAACAGCTTGAGAGTGCTGACCGAGTTTTTTGGATCCCCTACTCTAATACATCTGATTTGGGTTTTCATTCTTTCCTTAACTTACAAACAGAAGTGAGTAATGGACATTTTTTGGCTTTACACTTGAATTCCTTTAATTTCCAATCTATTGTCATGAAGCTTTTGTTATTGTCATTGTGTGTTCATTTTTGATAATAAAATCTGCAATTGTCAATATTATACTCCCAAACACATTGACTGTGCTATGCCACAGAAACATGCAGCTTTAAGTTATTACCCCTGGGGAGTATTTTTGATGTTTGAATTGCATCCTGTATAGAAATTTTTAATATACATGTTCATTGAACAGATACAGTCCAGAACATGATTACAAAATAAAGGTGAGAAAATATTCAATGCAATTTTTTATTAGGAGAACAAAGGAATTTTCTAAAATTACACACAGTGAAAGAGTTCTATTAACATAATGAACACAGAGGAATTCCTCCTACCAATTAACGCTTAGGGTGAGGTTACTTCTAACAGGTTACTCCTTTTTCTTCCTACAGCTAAGATAGAAGCATTGATTAATACAATTAATCAAGTATATGCATATAAGTAGAAATGTAAATATGTGCATATTCATGTGTGTCTGTTTCCTTAAATTTAGAAAACTAAAAATCAAATCACATCCCTCCTCAGGCCCACACAGTGGCTACAATAAGAAACAGGAGGCCAAGGACATTCTTCATGTATATTGCTTGGTCTCCACCCAGGGCATTGCAAGAGCAAAACTACTGATTGTGTTGCTATGGCAATTTTGCCATGTGCCCAGCAACCATGCACATGCTATGGCTTAGAGTTTTCAAATGCCCACTTCAAAGTGAGAATAGCACAATGGTTAAAAGCCGTAGTGTGTTTTTTTAATCTAACCATTGGCAAAAATATAAGAAGGTTTTAAGGGGAATCTCTTAGACTTTGTTTTTGTAGGAAAGAACATATTTGCTTGAGTTTTGGATTGTAATTGAGACAAATCAGACATCATGTTTATAGAAATTTAAGAAACAATTTAAGCTTTAGGGTGGATGTTTAGCCTAGTAGTTATGGTTTTTGTTAGGATGCCTGTGTCCTATATCAGACTCCTGGGTTCAGTACCCAGTTCTGGCTCCTGACTCCTGACTCCAATGTCCTGCTAATGCAGACCCTAGGAGGCAGTGATGATAGCTCAAGTAGTTGAATTCCTGCTACCCACTCCCAGAAACCTCCCAATAGCAGCCAGAGCACTATAGGCGATTTTGCATGCAGTAGTGAACCAGGAAATGGGAACTCTGTGCTTCATATAAGTATACACACACACACACACACACACACACACACATATGTGTGTATACTTATACGTATGTACATATATGTATGTATATTCACATATATACACATACACTCACAAAACACACATATACACACATAGAAAAAGCGAGATAGAAGGTCTTTTTTGGTGTCTGAGCCTATTGTACTAAATAGAAATAAACTTAGTCAATTATTTTGAGAAAATGAGCCAGGCTATAGCCCTTTTTATCCTGTGATGGTTCTCCTGTTTGAGCTTGTGTATCATTATATCTTAGTACCCATTGATCTTCTGAATAACTTGCCCAAAACCATACCTGATGCTTTATTTCTCCCTACCCCAACATTTTTTGGCACTTTTAAAGACACAACAGAGAGCATTGTTTTGTTTGTTTAAAAATCCCATAATCTGGCCGGCACCGTGGCTCAATAGACTAATCCTCCGCCTTGCGGTGCCGGCACACTGGGTTCTAGTCCCGGTCGGGGCACTGGATTCTGTCCCGGTTGCCCCTCTTCCAGGCCAGCCCTCTGCTGTGGCCCAGGAGTGCAGTGGAGGATGGCCCAGGTGCTTGGGCCCTGCACCCCATGGGAGACCAGGAAAAGCACCTAGCACCTGGCTCCTGCCATCGGATCAGTGTGGTGCACCGGCCGCAGCGCAGCAACCGCGGCAGCCATTGGAGGGTGAACCAACGGCAACGGAAGACCTTTCTCTCTGTCTCTCTCTCTCACTGTCCACTCTGCCTGTCAAAAAAAAAATTAAAAAAAAATAATAAAAAAAAATCCCATAATCAAGGAGAAAGATAATGCTACAACTTGAGGGGAGAGGATTGAACCACTTCTGAATCCTTTCATCCTGTCTGTTACAAACCATCAATCCTGAGTCATCCCTTAGGTAGTGATTCTCAGACCCCTCTCAGGGCTGCCTATTGAAATACCCATCCTTGCCAGATATTCTGCAAAGCACATTTGGAGATTAAAAAAAAAAAAAACACACACAGCATGTATAACATGAGAGCTACAATTAGCCAACATCAGGGGCTGGCAAAAACACAGCATGTAGGAAGTGTAACATCTAGTGATGAAAAACAATTCGGATTAGGAGCATCTTGGACTCATTCCTAATTTCATCAAAGGTTTAACCTTATTATAAAAATCTGTTCTGGAAGAAATTTCCCAGAACATGAGGGCAAAAGCAACAAAGAACGATTAGGGCAGGAACTGTCAACCCTGACTGCACTTGACAATCACCAGGGGGGGAGTTTGAAAACACCTATGTCCTGGCCCCAGCCCCAGAGATAATGATTTAATTGGGAACAGGGCATAGGTTTTCCTTTGTTTAGTCATTTGTTTTACACTCACTTGTAGTGCTCATGTACAACCTGGCTTGAAAACCCAGCATGAGAAAGACACTTGTATCAAAGCGTGGCGTACAAGGAGTAGGTAGACCTTCTGTTCAAAAACCATGACCCAGATTCTTTTCTTGGTGCTGAACAAAAGCATAACCAAGGCCTGATGACTGCATTTAAGGAGATTCTGGTCTAGGGGGGACAACACATAGAAGGGAGAAGACAGAGAGAAAGAATGCGCTCCGGTTTTCATCTCTTTCTGAGGATAAATTCATGAAGGGCCTTGGTAGTTCTGCGGTGTAGAGTTACATGGGATGGAGCCCCTGCCTTCTTCAATATCCTTTCCCTGTCTCTGCCTATTAAACCACTAAGACTGAGAGAAAACAGCCTCCTGGGGAGATGGGGAACTTTGGGGCTTGAGTGAATTAAAATTTAGCTGGAAAAACCCAGGGGGATGTTCTGTACAAAGCATGTGCAGGAATGGCAGGGAATGAATGACATGGCTCTTTCTATAACCACAGCCTGGATGATCTCAGACAATGAAACCCTCTGTGTGCAATGACGTTAGGGATTAAAAGGCGACCTCCCCACGCCCATTCTGGGGGCATTTGTGAAACCAGAAAAACACCCCAGGGCACACAGCTTTTCCTCACCTTGTTGATCCATCAGATTTCTTGAGTCTACTCTGCATGTGGAGAGCCAGGGTGAATGAATGTCCTTAGTCATTGTATTTGTTTCCTAGGCCTGCCTCCATAAATTACCATGCTTTGGGTGGCTTAAAACATTGGAAATTTATTTTCTCACAGTTCTGGAGACTCGAAGTCTGGAATCCAGCTAAGCCACCCTCCCTCCTGGGACTCTAGAAGGAAATGAGCCCCTTGCCTATTCCAGTGCCTGGTAGCAGCTCTGCATTCCCAGGCTGCCTCTGGTGTCACATCTCTTCCTCTGTGTCTGCTCCTCTGTCTCTTCTGTGGACTCTTGTCATTGGATCCAGGGCCCCACTGGAAAACCCAAAGTGGTCTCCTTTCCTCATCTGAAAATCCTCCGGGGTCCTGCAAATTCCTTTATGCCAAGTAAGGTCCCATGCATTCAGACATGTGTGTATCTTTTGGGGGCCATCATTCAATCCAATAGAGTCACCAACCATCTGTTGAGAAAGTCACCTAATTTGATATTGGGAAAGGGATTGAAGGTTGAGACAGTGTATAGGTCTGGCAGGGTTTCAAAGGAAAGGCTTTTACCTCGCTATCTTTCCTCATTTAGCTAATATTTCTAACTATAAATGAACGAGCAATGAAAGCATTCCCTTGTGTTTAATATCAGTTTTCAAAGCCTCTGCCAATCTGCTGTGTTGTATGCTGGGCTAGAGACAGGGAAAGAAGGGCTTGATCAGGCTCTGCAGGTCTCAGTTTCCTCATGCCCATAGAATGGTTGCCCACCACTGCACAGTGACAGTGACAGTGACATGGACACCTGAAAACTTGGAATGCTTTGCTTCCCATGCAGATCCCTTCCCTACATCATTGCTGAGGCAAACCAGAACTGCCAATACAATGCAAACGGCTTCACTTCATAATTTCCTGTACATGCATGCACTCATGCACACACACACACATACACACACACACTCTTACTTTTGCTTGGCCTAACTACACAATGGGAATGTAAACACGTTGTTAATGCAGCCGCTCTCAGTTGGCTTCCCAGATGGCTTAAGTTCAATAGATTTTTCCCCCTGATTTCCTCAGCTTCTCCTAGCAAGTGCTAAACAGCCATTATGCCTTTTCGTGCACATTGAGATTCATCTGCAGCTTCTAAACTGCTTCCAAAGTGCTTCAATTTTGCATGAGCGCTAAGCTGGGGACTGGGAAACATTACCCAGTGCTGAAGGCCCAGATCATTAGAAAGAGCATGTAAATCCTCTGAACCAGAAATAAAAAGTGCAAGACTTCCTTTGTGAAGTCCCAACTGCAGCTTTATGTAAAACACAAACCTTTGGCAAGATTTCATGTAGCGCTTTTTACTTCTAAATTTTGTTTGTGCTTTTCTTCCACTATGGCATATGTATTCTAATTTCTTTTAAGCAGTGAGCTTTCTATCAGAAACATATTAGTAATAGTCATCCCCTGTCATTGTTTCTCTTCTTCTGACACTAGGTCCCTGTTCATTTGTAGTAGAGGTGATGCTTCAAAATATTACTTAAGGATCATCCATGTGATAGGTTTTTAAACAGATCTGAAAACCAGCTGAATAGCAAAAGAGGTATTGAAGTATGTGAAGGAGAATGGGTTGATATTCATAAGATATGTACAGGGTACCTAAGTCTATATTATTTAAGTATAGATGTAGGGAATGTTACAGATAGTAGATTATGGAAAGAAGTTGGAGTAGAATTACGAGGGAATTGTGAAAATTATCCCTGTATATTTGTAGCTAAAAGTCTTGTTTTAGGCCGGCGCCGTGGCTCAACAGGCTAATCCTCCGCCTTGCGGCGCCGGCACACTGGGTTCTAGTCCCGATTGGGGCACTGGATTCTGTCCCGGTTGCCCCTCTTCCAGGCCAGCTCTCTGCTGTGGCCCGGGAGTGCAGTGGAGGATGGCCCAGATGCTTGGGCTCTGTACCCCATGGGAGACCAGGAAAAGCACCTGGCACCTGGCTCCTGCCATCGGATGAGCGCAGTGCGCCGGCCGCAGTGCGCCGGCCATTGGAGGGTGAACCAACGGCAAAGGAAGACCTTTCTCTCTGTCTCTCTCTCTCACTGTCCACTCTGCCTGTCAAAAAAAAAAAAAAAAAAAGTCTTGTTTTTATTTTTAAAGCTGAAACACATTTTATCTGCACTTGGTCAGTATTTTCACCTCTGCTGTGCTCCCAGTCTGCTGGTCAGACCATCTTGCTGCGGACTTAAGGTGTGTTCGTGGTCAGCTCCAGCAAGAGTTAGAGAAGGTGGGCAGGGCAGGGTTGCACACCAAGATTCCCGAGGTTTGCATGCTATGGCGTTGGCCTATGCCCATGGCCATGACAAAAGGTATGGAAAAGGCACTTAGGAGGGGAAGACTGACTCTAGCTTCGCTTGGTATTTCCTTACAGTAGAATTATTTTCACAGTTCTAAAGACCTTTTTTGGTCCATCATGTATCCATTCAAGAGTAAGCAACTAGGCTTCCTTTCATGATTGCTGCACAATTGTTCCTCCTTCTATGTATGAATATGATAGGTTAGGCTGTCTTTCTTTTGGGATACTGACTGAAAAATATGTTTCATATACATTTATGATCGGTCACAGCAGTTCATTATTTATCTATAAACACATCCAAGGGCATATATTAACAACTAATGTATTCAACAGGGCATATGCCAGGAGGATATGAAAGACATGTAACTAAAAGGATTTGCAATAGAATATGAAGTAAGTGCATTCCAACTTGTAGGTAAAGAGAAAATGCTAAATAAAAATATGCATGTCAATGTACACAAGATGTTAGGTACATGTTATGCTGTCTATGTAACAGATCCACTCAATGCTGAAATTGTTTTGTTAGTATGTTGTTTGTAACCTTTAATCAGAATGTGCTACCCATTAATTTCCCTCTACTAAAAGCGTAGCTAATCATGACAATGTCATCGTATTTATGAGTGTTAGTATCCTTGCAAAATATTATTTTTATGATTCTACTTCCCAACTCTTAACTGTACATATTAAATAACTAGCTTTCATGTTCTTTCCATGGAAATTGTTTATCCACCACAGTGTGTATCCTTTGAAGGGGATTCATTTGTAAAAGAAAAGAAGGAGAGCAGAACTTTGCCTGGAGATATGAACAGACAGCTGATTGAAGCTGTTTGTTCAGTTGGCTATACTCAACCAGTACAGCTACATGTCTCAGAGAGTTGGAGTCCTGGTGGCAAACAATGGTTTTTCTTCCTTTTTCTTTGTGAGCCTAGTGTGGAAGGGGCATGAAGACATTTCAAAGCAAACAGTATCATGAATCAGCTGTAAGAGGTTTAAGTTTTTCTGTCTCTTGGGAAAACATCAAAATGTGATTGACAGTAAAGAAAATGGTGATTTAACACTATGACCTACCATTTCATATCAATTCAACATTTATATTGGAAATTATATTTTGAAAATCATTACAGATATAACATTTTGAAAATATTCTGGATGCTGATATTATGGAACAGCAGGTTTAACAGCTTCTTGTGACACTGACATCCCGTATCAGAGCACTGGTTGAAGTCCCAGCTGCTCCACTTCTCATCTAGCTCCCTGCTAATGATCCTGGGAAAGCAGCAAAAGATGGCCCAAATGCATGGAACTCTGCAACCCACATAGGAGTCCCAGAAGAAGCTCCTGGATCCTGGCTTTGACCTGGACCAATTCTGGCTTTAAGGTCATTTGAGGAGTGAACCAGCAGATAGAAGATACCACCCCTTACTCTGCCGTTAGAATAAATATTCAGACACACACACACACAAGCATACGTATGAATGTATCCTGGGGCCAGCACTATGGCATAGCGGGTAAATCCGCCACCTGCAACACCAGCATCCCATATAGGCACAGGTTTGAGTCCCCACTGCTGCACTTCTGAACCAACTCCCTGTTATTGGGCCTGGGAACCCACCAGAGGATGGTCCAAGTGCTTGGGCTCCCTCACCCATGTGGGAGACCCAGATGAAGCTCCTGGATCCTGGCTTCAGTTGAGCCCAGCCCTGTCCATTGTGGTCATTTGGGGAGTGAACCAGAGGTTGGAGATCTCTCTTTGCCTCTTTCTCCCTCTATGTAATTCTGCCTTTCAAATTAAATCTTTCAAAATAAATCTTTAATAAAAATTCTGTTATATAATTAAATTCCCCTGTTTATTCTTTTGAGGATAATATTAGAATTAAACATTGAGATATTTGAAAAGTTCTAGAGTTAATATAAATTCTCTAATAAGCTGTCACATATAAAAATTTTAATAATTTGGAGGTAAACATGAAATTGTGTTTATAAAGAACCAAAGTATTCTGAGATTCATTTGTGTTTTCTTTATCCATTTATCCAGTAGGATATTTTACTGAAAGCCTGTGTACCAAGCGTACTATAGTCTGTGGATTTTAAGTCTCTTTATGCTTAGCTATAGCAACGTTAAGACACCCACAAGGATAGAATGGCTCAAGCATGACGCAAAGGTGCAACTGCTCACATAACAGTTCCCAGAAATTGCTCTGCTTTCTTCATCAGGCATCCACCCAGGCTGCTTCCATCTTGTGTCTCTATCACCCTCTAAGCCTTCCTTCTCTTCTGCATTAAACCAGCGGAAGGGAGATACATCCCGCAGGGTCCAACCAGCTGCTGCTAAAGCTGGGCCAAGGAGTACTCCACATGCCTCCTGCTCTGAATTCTATTGACTGATATCACTCAGGACCCCATCTAAAATGAAGGAAGCTGGAAGAGGTGGTCACATTGTTCTTGTGGGAAGATGTGAGGGGCTGGCTGTCTCAGCCACACAGTCTGTGTAGAAAAGTAGTTTCTTGGGACCAGCACTGTGGCAAAGTTTAGCTTCCACCTGCACTGCTAGCATTCTTTATGGGTGCCCGTTCATGTCCTGGTTGCTCCACTTCAAATTCATCTCCCTGCTGATGTCTAGGAAAACAGCAGAAGATGGCCCTCGCACCCATGTGGGAGACTCAGATGAAGCTCTTGGCTCCTGTCTTCACTCTGGCCCAGCCCCAGCCTGTGTGGCCATTTTGGGAGTGAACCAGTGGATAAAAGATCTTTCCATCTCTCTCTCTCTCTCTCTCTCTCTCTCTCTCTCTCTCTCTCTCTCTGTATCTCCCTCTTTCTATGTCTCTGCCTTTCAAATAAATAAATCTTTAGAAAAAAATTTGTTTCAGGATTTCTTGTGATTCCATGGCAGTCGTTGGAAGTACATGAAGAAAGACTATTTTTATCAATTCAGCACTTCAGAAAAATGAAATATTTCAATATCTTGCTCCAGGTTCTTCATTGTAATAGCCATGCCAGAACCAAAAACTTGATTTTCTTCCTTTTAGTCAAATGTATGTTTATTTTATCTTTTAGTTCTTTCCAACAGGAAAGATGTTCATACCACAGAAACCAATAAACTCTCATTTGACTTGACTACTATTAGTATTTCAATGTCATTGTGATTTCTTAAAAATGGAAATCCTTCTCTCTATTTATGAAGTTTTATCAATTATATTGCAACAGGACTTCTAGTACCCATAGCTACTTCTCTTCTCCTTCCTGGGCATGTGGGAATATGACCTTCCCAACCTCCTGGAAGTTCAGTTTCTGGCCAATGGGCTGCAAGTAAAAGTTCAGCTGCCTTTCCCAAACACTGGCATTTTTTTTTTTTTTTTTGGACAGGCAGCGCTAAACAGAGAGACAGAGAGAAAGGTCTTCCTTCCGTTGGTTCACCCCCAAATGGCCGCTATGGCCAGCATGCTGTGCCGATCTGAAGCCAGGAGCCAGGTGCTTCCTCCTGGGCTCCCATGCAGGTGCAGGGCCCAAGCATTTGGGCCATCCTCCATTGCTTCCTGGGCCACAGCACAGAGCTGGACTGGAAGAGGAGCAACCGGGACAGAATCTGGTGCCCCAACCAGGATTAGAACCCCGGGTGCCTGCACCGCAGGCAGAGGATTAGCCTAGTGAGCTGCCGCACCAGCCCCAAACACTGGCTTTTAAGAGCAAGTTGTGGGTGGATTGCTAGGAATTTACACATGTATTACCTCACAGAATCCTTACAAAAACCACTGGGGTCTGGAATTTTAATTTTGTTGTCCTGTCCAGTAATGCAACATGTAGTAAGAAAAAGCAACCTTCCCAAGGTCACTAGAGGATATCAGAATTTGAACCTTTTTCAAAAATCATACTAGCAAAGCAATTGGTGAAGAGTAATTATAAGACTACCACAAAACACACCAAACACCAGAGTTAAGGGAAAGGTTTACTACCGGGTGGCAGAATCCCCACAGGCTGCAGGGAGAGGGCCAGAGAGCAAGGTATCAGAGAGAGGATCAGGAGAGAGAGAGAGAGGGAGAGCGCATGTGTGCTGGAACGGGTCCTGCTATACATTTTTAGGGGGTGCGGGGCAGGGAAGTAGGAGCAGGGAATCCCATTAGGGTCAGGGTGTAGCTGGCACCTGTGGTTAGGCCATGGGGCTTAGGACAGAGCTTACTGTGCAAGGTAACTACAGGGTCCTGAATCCAAGATGGCATCCTGGACATAGATGGTGCCACAGATAAGATGGCACGATTTTATTAACGGTAATTCAAAGTAAAGTTTTATTGGTATAGCTGTAGCAGTATTATCTTCTGGAATTCAACAGTATCATTGGAAAAGCATTCTCTTTATTTAAAAAAAAGTTCTAGAAAATGGATTGTGCTTGCTTGTATTGTTTTCATTAAACCTCTCTCCTTTTGAAAGAATGATTTGAGGCACAGTTTTCAGAAGGTATAGAAATGTTTTGGAAATACCGGAACACATCATTATTTCTCAATTTCTATATAAAGTTAACTTTGAAAATGGATGTTCCAACAAAATTCAATGCATGTGGCATGGAAATATGACATGCTAGCATTTGTTATTTCTGCTTTGAGTTTTCCAAGTAAGATTTTTTCCTTCAGAGTAAATTTGTGAGTCACCTTTGCACATGAGAGTTCCTTTAAAAAGATAAAAAGCAAGAGAATTGGTAATTGATCTTTGATCAATATTTGTTCTTTATTATGGATCATTTTGTAGGTTTTGAAAAACATAACCATTTGTTTCCCATTTTTAATGTGACTGTCCATATCAACGTTGAAGTAATGTTGTTTGAATGAAATTTTTCTGGCTATGGTGGAAATAATAGCTCCTATCGTGATAACAAAGTTCATTTACTCCAAAATATAACTATATATAATCAAATACCTTTCAAATAAGATTGTGATACTCTCCTGGGGAAATATTCTTTCATTAATTCAACAAGTATTTACCGGCTGCCTATAGTATGCACTGGGGGATTCTTTTACGCCATGGCGATCCCATGTTAAACAAAAATCTCCACCCTGTTGGAGCCCACGTTCTACTTTGGAAGTGAAGAGAGACTGTAGAAATTATGACTATACTTGGTGATTTCACATTTTCATGTAAATATGAGCATTTTCCTATTCTGCCCCAAATTAGTCAGAATTAGCCTACTTAGTAATGTTTATTCGCTTCTTGAATGTCTTTGCCTCCCCTGGATGATTGTAAAGGAATACAAGGAAAGCCTGGAAAAATAAAACAAAAGCTGTACAAGCATCTTGGTTGCCAACATAAGTAAAGCTTATCCATTTCCTCTCACCACATCAGGGTAGTTCCACTTCAGTATACTGAAAGGATACTAGCAAAATTCCAAGTGACTTGGCTGAAGGATGAGAAACTGAAAGGCAAATCCCTTTGAACTCATTTCTTCTGTTCAAATTTCATTTACAGGTATCCTGTCCTCACCTACATTGCCCTGATCAGCCAGACCCAACTCATCCAGCTTGGGTGCAAATTTCCAAAAGCAGCTGCATTTTCACATCTGGGCATGTCCCTAATATAATATCCAATCCCTTAATGGTGCTCCTGTACTCTCCTATGTATACTCAGTACTTCAAATGATAATTTTGTATATACAATGTGGCTTTATTTTCAAAATAACACTTATTATTCTGTATATTTTAAAGATATTTAACAGATCTCAAGTACATTTGCTATTCCATTTCTTTATTCACATCCAACAAATCAAACACATTTTCTGCCTAAATTTATAAGTTGGGAAACCATGGCTTGATGAATTTAAGACTTGCCGTAAGTCAGCATTGAGCACAAACACAGAGCAAGAATTTATTTCATATCTAAATAAATCAGTAGGTTTCTGTGTGTTAGACTAATATTTTCTCAGTGTCCCAATTGTAAAAATAATTGTCCTCGGTGAGTTGAATTTTTTAAAAATGTGAACCTTTACAGATCTGTTTGAAAAGTTTCATTAAGAATATGAAACATACTGCTTTTAAAATAAACAATAACTGTCCCCAAGAATATACTGTGTGTGACCTACTATAAGTGGCAGTCACTTAGAAGTGATTGCTCTTAATGTGTATTTTCAAATCATATGGGGTAAGTGCAAAATGAAAGCTCAACAGTATGTGTAATTATTATTCTGAACACATGTACCTGGTTTCCATCAGCAAACAGTGTTTTGAGAAGGTCACCAGGACTATTGCTCTTAACATGCAGAACTAATGACTTGATGTAAGATCAGAGATCTGAAGGCAATTTTGCAATAACATTAAAAGTTAAAATTATTAAAATTCTTTTAAAGTACATCAACTTAGTCTTGTGTACTGATAGAGACATGTTAATCTTGCTAAAGCATATGTCATTTTTAAAAATTATCATTTTACCAATTTACAATTTTCTGTCTCCCCAAAGAACAGACTTTGCCAGCTGTCATTCAGAGCTCTCCATGAATCTCTCATCTAAGTCACTGTCTTATTTCTTAGCTAAAATCATGTAAACTCTTCTCATCTGTAGTGTCTTGGTGCTGTTCCATCTCCTTGATGTGTCTTGAAATTTTTTCTAAATCTTCTTTAAAGGATTCATTTATTTATTTGAAAGGCAGAGAGTCACAGAGAGAAGGAGGAACAGGCAGAGATCCTTCATCCAATGGTTCACTCCTCAAATGGCCACAATGGCCATGGCTGGGTCGATCCAAAGGCAAGACCCTGGACCTTGTTCCAGGTCTCCCATGTGGGTGCTGGGTTCCAAGGACCCGGGCTATCCTCTACTTCCTTCCCAGGCCACAGCAAGGAGCTGGATTGGAAGTAGAATAGCCAGGACTCAAATCAACATCCACATAGGATCCTGGCATTGCAGTTGGCAGCTATACCACAGTGCTGGACCCTCTAAATCTTTAAGCCCAGAACATGCTTCAGGGTCAATCTCAAACCCTCCACTTCCCCACTTTCCCCCTTGTCTCTTTCTGAAGCTATTCCATCATAGCTTTCTTCATGGACTTTTCAGAATTTTCCAAATGGTGGGTTATTTTTATTGAGCAGCTCAACATCCAGAATGCTCTGCAAAGCCATGTTGAAAGCCAGGGTGAGATGGGGCTCTGTTTAACACATAGAGGGGAAACACTGCTAATCCACATGAAACATATTTCTTTATGCAGGAAGTTCTGATCAATGTCTTCAATGTACTGATAGCATTCAAGTTTCTTAGTGGAGACTATTAAAGAAAAATCCCCAAGCTTCTTTGACCATGGAACGTTTTTGGAGACACAGTTTGAGAGATGCTGGTGTAGGGAAAGGAATAGAAACATTGGATCCACATGTGTGTGACTCCAACTCCTTACTGCATTACTTTCTGGCTGTGTGGACAGTTGTTTAAATTCTGACTTTTGCTCCTTACTTATATTATAGGTGTAATAATGCTAATCCCCAAGGACTGATATGCAGCGTAAGACACAAGGTAGAGTCAAAAAATACTACTTACCTTTACTTTTGCAGGCACAATGAAATGTACTTATACCTGGAATTCAGCACCTTACATTGTTTTATAGTTAGTGTATATGTACAAACCACTCATTCATTTCACAAATTAATTGGACAAATTATTGTGTGATGGATCCATAATGCTTTCAACAGAGTCCCTAAACTCAAGACCCTGCTATTTTAATCTTTACGCTAGTAAACCTCTGAAGCATAGATCCATAAGTAGCTCATTTCTGAAGCAACTACCACTACACAAGAAATAGGTGCTAAAGAATTATCTTCAAAATGAAATGTAACCCATGGGAGGACAGAGACCTCACCTGTCCTCTTTACCATGGTATGCCAGAAAGTGGAAGAGCACTTTGCCCATGAGAGTTTAAGTATTGAATAAGAGATTGAGCAAGAGTAAGGTTAGGTCTATGGTTCATAAGTATACTGTTAACAAGATTTCTAAGAAACATTACAATGTCCCACTCTTCTTGACAGGAATCTTTTAAAAAAATTTTTTTAAAGTTACTGAACAAATGCCTGATGCAAAGAAGCAAAGAAATACATGTAGTCAAATTTAGATCATAATTAAGAATTAGACTTTAAAAGAAAGTTGAGCCAGTATTCTGGCATAGAGGTTAAGCTACCGCCTGCTGTGCTGGCATCCCAGATGGGTGCCAGTTTGATCCTGGCAGCTCCTTCTGATACAGCTCCCTGCTAAATGCATGTGGGAAAGCAGTAGAAGATGGCTTAAGAGCTTTGGCTCCTGTGAACTTTGGTGAGACCTGGATGCAGTCCCAGGCTCCTGGCTTCAACCTGGCCCAGACCTGACCACTGTCATCATTTGGGGAGTAAACCAGCAGATGGAAGATCTCTCTGTGTGTCTCTCCCTCTCTGTGTAACTGTGCCATTCAAAGAAATAAATACATCTTTAAAAATAAGTAATTAGGAAATAATTAAAGTTGGTATATACATTCAGGTACATATAATAGGCTTAAAGTAGGAATTATTTTAATATTTTAGTTTCATTTTTTGTTTGAAAGAGATCAGATCTTTGATTTACTGGTTCACTCCACCAAATGCCCACAACAGCCAAAACTGTGCCAGAACAGTCTCCCGCAGACATGGCAAAGACCCTAGTACTTAACCTATCTTCTGCTGCCTCCCAAGATGCATATGAGCTGGAAGCTGATTGTAAAGTGGAGTAGTAACTTAAACACAAACTAAGCACTCTGATATGGGATGCAGGTGTCCGAGCAGCAACTCCACTAATGTTTCTGCCCCCTGAAATAAGAAAAATGCTTAAAAGAATGTTGCATTTGCCAACTCAGTGGAGTGTGCTCAGTGCCCTCCAGAATTAAACAAATTGCTATCCTATTTTTACAAAATGGCTTTGTTATATTCTAAAGAACATTGACACATATGGCAGAAGTTAAATTGAGAAAGTATTTTAGTCCTATTTTGGTCTCAGAAAGGCTTCTTGGCACAAATTCATCAGATTTTTTTCATCATCAAAGAATAGGAACTAACTGATGGTTAATGCCAGTAAGATTGATTTTATCAACCCATTACAACTCTAAATGCAAGACAGAAATATTTATCAGACTTCCCACTCCTATTATGTTTCAAACATGGAGCTTCAAGTATAATGGTCATTGAAGAATCAAATTCAAAATTGGAGGACTGTTTCTCTTGTAAAATATAAAATCTAACACTGTCCAAAAAGGAGAGGATAAAACCATGTTGTTATCACCAGAGAATCACTTATCACTCTATTTTCCCACTTTATCATTAAATTTTCAAATCTCAAGAGGGAAAACTGAATTGATCTACAGTTCCATAGAATTTTCTAGAAGGAATAAAAATCCCCTTGAATGAATAGTCTTCTCAGTCTAGAGAAAACAAAAATATAATTAAATACAGATCCTTATTTTACGTGTATGGTACCGGCAAACAGGGCCAAGGAAGTAAAAGCCATGAATAAAAAAATCAAATGGATGACCTTGATGTGAAATACCTCCAGGCCAAGTCCTTGAATGGTTCATTCCCAGCTATGTTATTTTTAATCCTGTGAGTAAATTATTTATTTAAATTATCAAAAATTATATATATTTATGTTATACAATAGGTTGTCTTAAAATATGAGTACATTGTGGAATGTCAAAATCAAGCTGATTAACCTATCCATTACCTCACGAACTTACTTTTGTGTCTTTGTGTGTATATGTGATAGGAACACTTAAAATTATTGTCTCAGTAATTTTCAAGTATATAAGACATCATTATTATAGTCACCACATTGTACATTAAATCTCTTGACCTTATTCTTCATATAAAACTGAAATTTTGTATTTTTTAAAGATTTATTTATTTACTTGAAAGAGTTACACAGAGAGAGAAGGAGAGAGAGAAAGAGAGGTCTTCCATCTGCTGGTTCACTCCCCAATTGGCTGCAACGGCTGGAGCTGTGCCAATCCAAAGCCAGGAGCTTCCTCTGAGTATCCTAAGTGTGTGCAGGAGCCCAAGGACTTGGGCCATCTTGCTTTCTCAGGCCGTAACAGAGAGCTAGATTGGAAGTGGAGCAACCGGGACTCCAGCCGGTGCCCATATGGGATGCCAGCATTGCAGTCCATGGCTTTACCCGCTACACCACAGTGCCGGCCCCTTTGGTTTTTCATATGTAAGATTATGTCATCTACAGATAGAGACCATTTAACTTCTTCCTGTGCTTTTTCTGCATCTATTGAGATGAACATAGGTTTTTGCCCTTCATTCTGTTGATATGCTTCACCACATTGATTGATTTGCCTATGTTGAGCCATTCTTGTGTTCTAGAAATAAAGCTCATTTGATCAAAATTAATCATTTTTTGAAGTAATATTACATTGATTTTACTAGTATTGAATGTTTTAACACACTGTTCAGACCTGATCATTTCCTGTCCTGTAGTGTCCCCATCTAGTTTTGGTAAGAGAATAATGCTGATGCTATAAAAGGAATGTGAAAGTATTCCCTATTGTTTGCTTTTTGCTGGAATTTGATAAGGATCATTTTTAGCTCTTTGGAAGTTTGATATAATTCAGCAGTGAATCCATCCTGTCCTGGGCTTTTCTTTGATAGAAGGCTTTTTCTTACTAATTCAATCTCCTTACTCATAGGTCTGTTTAGATTTTCTGTTTTTTTGTGAGTCAATATTAGTAGGTTGTAAGTTTCTTAAATTCTTATCAATCTCAAAGATAGGAAATGTGACTTTCCAAAATTATACTCATAACAAAGCTAACATACCAGCAAGTTGCAATTCCCTATAGCACAAAATACTTCTAAACTTGAGAACTGGTTTATATACTATGTCCTATATGAAAAATTCAAGGAAATCTCAGAGTGTTAGTAAACTATGTGTTTATGGTATCTTATTTTTCTGCTCTAGTTCAAAGATTGCCAAATGACTTCATGTATGATAACATAGCATCTCCATTATGAAGTTCTGCCTTTCAAGTTATCATATCCTAATTTTTATAGTGAAAGTTCTAAGTTGCTAAAATAATTACCCGGTTTTTTGGTATGACATCCTTCTAAATAATGTCAGGGTATATTTGTGTTATTGAATTTATATTAAGGCATCTAGAACTGGTATGTTTCATATTTTACATCATATTAGTGAAAACCAATAGGATTAGGCTCTGAAGAAAGCACGAAAAAGAGCCTCACTAATTCAATATAACATTGTAATATATTCCAGAACATCTCTACCTGCAGATTTGTACATTTTCCACCAGCCTGCGTCCTAGCAGTGAATGTACTATAATGAGATTTGGTGAAGTGAACGCTACAGCTCTTCTCCCATTAGAGAGGCTGCAGGGGGAAGCTGAATTGCCATGCCTGCTCACACAGTGATGTCTCAAAACTTCTCTTTGGGTGAAAAATAGTCATTGAGAGTGATGAGAAATACAACTCAGACGTACATCACACTGAAGTCTAATGATAGGTTAGGAAGTTTTTAGTGAAACACAGGGCATCAGAAGGTGCTGAGTGATGGCCCCATTCTTTAAAATATTTTAAGAGGATGGTTTTTTTTGTTTGTTTGTTTGATTAGGTTTTTTGTTTTTTTTTTAGTATTACCGAATAAGCAAGATATGTTTAGACACTAAGTGAACAGCTTGAAGCTAAGTAATGTTTGATCTGTCTTTACATTTCTGAAACATACTGTAATATCTGACATTAATGGACTCTTAATAGGTATTCATTTGATAGTGATATTGGTTACATTTCTGGGAGAATGTAGATATTTTTGTACCTAATTAAACAATAGGATTTGACATGTATTTGGGATAACTTTATGGTAATATCCTAGAAAAACACTGTGTGGGTTGCCTGGCCACTATTAATGGAATGGACTTATGCTAAAGACAAGGAATAAATGTCATTTCCAGATTTTATTGGCTGTTTATGTATGGCCTCACAAAGATCCAATCAGAGTGATGTGTTTGCATCTGGATTTCTGTGTTCATTTGCAAGTCCCTACTAACAAGTGCATACTCACACTCATTAGAAGACTTCTGGGCCAAACATGCTAATTACTTTCCTGCACTCTGGCTCCCAAATCACAACGAATCCTCTTATAAAAGCAAATCACTACAAACTTCAAACAGTGTGCATCCTTGAGATGCCATTATGAAAGGAAACACACTGATGGGAAATCTTTGATGTTATCAGATGTGATGGAAACTACACATTTGTATTTGAGTAAGTCCTGTCAACTGAAGCATTTCCCCCACTGTTAAATAACCTGAAACCAATTTCAGGTTCCCAAATGCTCTTCAAAGCAGAGTGCCCTGGAAGTAATGCTGATGGCATTTCAAATTTCAAGGAAGCTTGCTTTTTCCATCTCAAAACTTCAAGAAGATTTTAAATTTTACTTTCAAAGAGAATAGATATTACCTACTGGTATGCAAACTACTAGGCTATGGTTTGATGAGCAGAAAGTCCCAGGTATTGAACTTACCTATGTAATGAAATGATAGTGTATAACCAAGCAGCTCAGAGTCTGAATAATGCAGCTTATTCCAGGAAATTCTGAGCTGTGAATGTTACATACTTCATGCTTCAGTTCTTTCTTGTTCTTGTGTTGCTGACCAAAACTTGGAAGGTAAACATTGGGCTATGTGACACAACCACTGTACATAACCCACCTCCTCCTGAATGGGGTGTCTGTGAGGCTGAAGACAAAAATCAGTGTGTGCTTGACTCCAGCATGCCCAGGGAGTCTGGGCCATACAAATCAGAACATTCATCCTATGAATAGTTCCTGTACGGGAGGGTCGGTCTGTGGCTTCTTAAAAAGCTTCAGGTTTGTGGTCAGGCAAAACATCCATGAGCCTATTTGGGCTAACGGATATGGCGGACCTAGTGAAGTTCCACTAGCATTTAATTTGGTTTCCTGTAATTGCTTTAAGTAAAAAGAGAGGAATGAAACCTGAGGTTATCATCTTGGGACACAAAATATTTGTATGTGGTTTTAATATCCTGAGCCCATTTGTCGCTGCTCTGCATTTGAGAAAGAGCCATTATGGTTTGAAGGAAACACACACT
The DNA here is from genome assembly GCA_949820135.1 of Sylvilagus floridanus. NCBI lineage: Eukaryota > Metazoa > Chordata > Mammalia > Lagomorpha > Leporidae > Sylvilagus > Sylvilagus floridanus. The sequence goes on from OX463238.1 coordinate 77,114,921, forward strand.
GCAGGTATATCAGCCCTTTGGTGACTGTAAATTTACTGCACCAAACCTTAAAGGAAGAAGTTTGTTTCCAGTAATTGAGTTTCTGCATGAACAGGGAACATAAAAACAAGTAAGAACAGGCAAAAGCAGTAAATGCCAGAGAGTGGGAACAAAGGGAGAAGAGGAAAGTGAGGGGATGGCGGGAGGAGGCTGTTCTCTGTCTTCCCACAGATTCCTTAATAGTGGAATAATGAGAAAAATTAGAAAAAGATGGGAAATGAGAGGGCTGAGCAGGGATCAGAAAAGAAAAGAAGAAAGTAGTGTTATTTGTTAATAGCTTAGGATTAGAGCTGTGAAGGTTGTTGTATTCATTGGACATTGGGTGAAATAATAATCTAATCTTTTCATAGACAGAGTGACAACTGGGATATACTGGCTACTTAAAAATTCTTTTAAAACTGATTATTATGTAAACCATAGTAATGCTGCTAATTTTCACAACTTTAAATTCATTTTAAACATACTTAATCAAATGTTGACAATAGAGTCTCCCCTTTAAGATCTTGCCCTGTCGTGGGATAATAAAACCCTGTTTTCTGGGCTTCAATCCAGTTCAGGGAGACTTTAGTGGACCTTGGGGTCTAGTAGTTCCTATGATGCAAGCTGCAGCAGCTCTCCATAGAAAGCCTTGTTTATCCCCCCAATGGGAAAGCACCTACTTCCATTGGATGGTTGTTAATTTCCCTGAGTGCTCTTAACCATTAGAATATTTCCTAGGTGGTAGGGAAAGTTCTAGAACACTTTTTTTTCTTTTTTAAGATTCCCAGAAGATACAGCTTATCCTATCACATATGTTTAAACATTTTTTATTTTTATTTTTTAACTTTGCAATCCTTTAGAGTTTAACACATTTTGAATACACAAGCATGCATACACACATACACACACATATATATCCATTCACATGCATAAAGGCTGTTTCAAAAATTCATGGACAGTGGAATTAAAGGTTTATTTTAGTATAAAGAATTTGAAATGCATGAATAGTTTCTTCATAATATGCATTTTCCATGAGTTTTGGGAAGATCCCTCATAGATATGTACATGCGCACACATTTCTATGTCTTCCATGTCTTAAAATTATCATGTAAACATTTAATTCTCATATGATCCTGTATTCTACATACTTAAAACATCTTGGTATGATCCCTGGCTCTCTGGAAGATACCCAAAGTCATAAATTTTTTGTCCAAGAGTGATTCTGAAATTTAGCAGGAATCTGAATTACTTGGAGGGCTTATTAAAACATGGATTACTGGGCCCCATCCCCAGAGTTTCCTCTTCAGTGACTCTGGGTTGCAGCCTGTGAATCTGCATTTCCCAGAGGTCCAAGGTGATGCTACGGCAGCTGTTCTGGGGCCCACTCTTTGAGAACCACTGTACTACAAAGCCATATAAGCTAGACACTTTCTTATGTATAGTTTCATCTCATAACACTCTTCTCTGTATTGGCTGCTGCACTCTCTTCTCCCTGGTTCTCAACCTCCCAATTCTCTTCTTCCCATATCTCCCGCCCTTTTCATCATATAATTTATCTGAATAATTCATAGTGGATTTTTCATGTTAAATTTGGTTCCCTTGTTATTCACTCTCATGTATATACATCTTCTTTGCAATATTGAGCACAGTTATACCTAAATAATAAACCTGGGAAAGCAGCAGAGAATGGACCAAGAAGTCCCTGGGCCCATGTAGGAGATCCAGATGGAGTTCTTGTTTCCTGGTTTCATTCCTGTCCAGACCTTATGTTACTGCCATTTGGGAAGTATAACTCCTTATTAAGATGATTCCCCTTCACAACAATATAAGTTCACTGGGGATATGACTAACTCATCAGAGTCTCACAAGTGCATAGCTCAGTTTCTATTATGTAATTAATATTAAATAAATATTTTCAATAAATGAATAAAAATAAGTTGTGCATCATTCTTCCTGTGCTCATTCTTGCCCCAAAGCAAATTCTCCTGCTCTCTGTAAGAGTTCTATCGGTTCTCCCAATGGACATGAGTGTGGACATAGGTGCCTTCAATCACCTGGAGACCTAGCAGTTGCCCAAATATATTACTCAGATAATTCCTCTTGCTCAATGCAAAGAGGAGCACTGCACAATGAATCTCTGAAACAGCCCTGATGCCTCAAGATAAGTACTGCTAAAATGATGATCTGACATTCATAGTTCAGATTTTGTTATGTAGGATTATATAATGCTGTGAAATAAATTCCAATTATTTGAGCATTTTAGCTGGAGGCAGTTTAACATGATTCCAGTAACAGTGCAGTTACAAAGAAGCATTTGGGCTTTCAACATATTATGCATGAAAACCTCATTTATTTTTTTGGATAAGAAACCACAGGGCTATTGACTGAAGCTAGTATTCTTTCAAGATAAATGATGTTCCATCATAACCAACGCATAACTGTTAAAGTAATTTAGTTGTTAAATAATCAGCACTACAATTGTAGTTTAAGGTTATTCTTTCTCCATTTCATGTGAAGAGCTGGGAAGATCTAGCTATTGTAAAACAATGTACAATATATGGATATGTTAGCCATAACTTAGCAATCAAAGTAGGTTCCTTACAAGATGGGAAATTCAAGTTCAGGGCTGAATACACAGAAGTCGATAACTTGGTGGCAGGCAAATATTAATGATCTCTATGGAGGAAGCATTATTTTGTGGAATCACAGATCTACTCCACTTTCACCTTCAGATGAAACTCAGAAGATTTGAAATAGCAAATAAGAGAATGAAAAACTGGTTGAGTAAATAATTGGATCCAGAAGAAAACCAGAGGAGATGAGGGAGAATATCTTGGATGTTGATCTGTGGCATCGAGGAGGATCACTGACGGAGACACGTGGTGTGATGTTTTATATATTTTTAGTAGACACCTTCTCTTCACTTACATCTGCCTTTCTGCCATCAGGTCTCATTGTCCGGGAGGTGAGCATTGAAATTTCACGCCAGCAAGTGGAGGAACTCTTTGGACCTGAGGATTACTGGTGCCAGTGTGTGGCCTGGAGCTCAGCAGGCACCACGAAGAGCCGGAAAGCCTACGTACGCATCGCATGTGAGTCCATGTGCCCAGACACCTTGGCTTTCAGAAGCTGATGGGATGATAGGAAGGGTTAGACTACAAAGATCTAGCACAAAGAAACCCTGGTCAAAAAGTCAGGCCCAAAACTCTTCCAAGATTTGTGCATTTGAGCTACACTTTCCTTTCACATCACTAGGACATTTTAACTTCTGTTGCATAGTACTGAGCAGTTTTCCTTTAGCATGTAAAAGAATTCATGCCTTTTTCTAAGTATTATGGTTATTTTGTAATCTGGTAGTAATTAGGGCTGTGGGAGAATCAAGTGTATTTCTTGGTATCATTTGGGAGCTTGGTAACAGGATCCCTGAGGATGCTCAAACCCCTTGTATGAAATGGTGTGGTGTTTGCACCCGTGTACCTTAAATCATCACTATACAACTGAGAATCCTTGCTACAAATATAAATGCTATGTAAATTGTTGTGAGGTTATACTTAGGTAATAATGACAAGAAAAGAAAGCCTATGCATGTTCACAACTGATGCCTTTTTCCCCAAATATTTTCAGTCAAGGATGATTTCTTGACTCTGAGGATGTGGAACCCCAGAAATGGAAAGAGGCCTACTGTGTGTTCCTTTAATGAGTTTCTTCTGCCTGTCAGTTGAATAGTTTATCAGAGAGAGAGAGAGAGAGAAAGAGAGAGAGAGAGATTATCCAGATGAAGGTTTTATTTTGAAACTATTCTAGAATAGTGTAGCAGAATTGCTTTCAAATTCTGTTCATTTCTAGAGTGTCACATTCAGGACTTCAGAATGTGCCTTGAAGAAAAGGGTTCTCTGATGGCATGAATGTAGGGAATATGTTTGTGACACATTTGCAGATTTGGCTTCCTGGTGCAACTTAGGAGACTCTTTAATATGCTAATGTGCACAGCATCCCTGAGAGGCAGCCCTCTCTCCCTCTCTCAGGACTTTGCTCAATGCATAGTCTTCTGGCCACCCACAGCTGGAATCCTGCTGCAACCTGTCTTAAGGTTCTGAGCTGAGCACTGCTATCTTGCAGGAGAGAAGCCACTGAAAAGCACATGTTCTATTTTCTGAACCTCAATACAGGTCTGCATGTTGTTCGATTCTACTTGATGGTTGATGCCAGCATCACATAGGCATAATGCGTTCCTCCGTCCCAGCAATGCTGGCTCTGATACTTCCCACACTTGTATGCTGGCCCCTTGCTTCCTGTCTTCTTGATCTAGATTGAACCATCACTAAAGGCACTTCAAGAATTTCATGGGAAACTGGAATTACAGGATCAATCTGAGTTGAAAGAAATTTTGAAAATCACACATAGGGTTTTCATAATACATGCTTTCCATGAGCTCCGTGAAGACCCCTCACACTTACTTCCCAGAGAGCCTCTACAGCTCAAACCATTTCCCAGTTTGTCCTCCCTCTACAAATGCAGTCTTCCTAAAACTCAGGCCTCATCCATCTTACACACTCTGGCTTCAAGCTTAGTAGTGATGTGTGACATAAAATCAAATTTCTTACAATGGTGTTTAAGATGTATTAGTTTAGTGGAGCGGAGCTGCCAAAACAAAGTAACACCAACTGGACATCTTCCACAGCAGAAACCCACTTTCCCCCAGTGGGATCTTGCTGGAAATCTAAGATCAGAGGGTGGGCAGGGTTGGCTTCTCAGCCTGCAGGTTTGCTAGTATCCTCACTAGCAAAATGAGATAGCAAAATGAGATACCTTCCATGTATCTCATTACGTGTCCAAAATTCCTGCACTTAGAAGGACACCACTCAGATTTGATTAGGGCCCATTTTATCGGCTTCTTGTTCATGTAATTACCTTTTTAAGGCCTCATTTCCAAACCCGGTCACATTCTGAAGAACTGAGAGTTAGGACTTCAGCATAAGAATTTGAGAGGGAAACATAGCTCAGCCCATGGCAACCACATTGCATGGTTCATGTATCCAACCATGTTTCTACCTCTGACCTCCAAGGATTTCTACCTTTCAGTGGCATTGTGTAGAAGTACTATGATCTCCATGCCTTTCAGCTATGGTTCATGCTGAATGGTTTCATCCTTGCCTTACTACTCTTCATAATTGTAAAACATCCCCTGTTTGACAAATATGTAGTGACGATCCCCTGTGTCCTTGCAACCACTCTGGATGTTGGGGATAGTGTAGGAAATGATACCCATCACACTCCTTGCCCTCTTGAGGGACGCTTTGGACTTGTCCCATCTAGAAGACTGGTCGTCCCTCTCATAGACTAGTCAGTGGATGCCAACTCTTCTTTCTCTCCCCACCTCACCAGTCCACCATTGTATGTGGCCCGGGCCAAGTCAGCTCTCCCACCCAAGGCAGTCCCCTAAGAGAGCGGCCCAGTGCCTCCACCACCAGCACTGCCCAAAGGTGGGATCAAATCCCAAAGGGGATCTTGGTGGATTACCACCACAGTCACTAGACCTTTCCACCATAAATGTTAAGGAACTGATGTTATTGTAAAGAAAGATCACTTCAGTCACTTCTTAATAACTAATTGTTTTGGTCAAATATGTAAGCAAATTCAAAATCAGCTTGGAATGGCAATACAGAGACACTGAGAGCAATCAATGCCTTTATCTTTTGTTTCTACAGATTCATTAATGTCAAACAGTCTACATTTTACACTAAATTGGCATGCCCAAAGTTGAAGGGCTGCATAGTTCCAAATTATGTATATTTAATTAACTGATTTTTAGAGATTATTGTGCCAATTTCATATGTATGAAATGTAATATGTAAGTAATCTTCAAAACGTTCATGAGAAAATGCATATTATAAAAAAACTATCCATGAGTTTTGAAGTTGTACCAAATTAAACTTACCTTTGAATTACATTTTCCATGAACTTTATGAAGTAGCCCTGTACCATGTGTGTGTGAATAACTTGTTCCTCATGAAAAATTAAATATATGTAAGGATAAAGTTCCAATTTGTCTTTGCAACATACTTTGTATACTTCAGTATTTTCTTCATGACTTTTACATGTAATTTGGCATTATCATATAATGTTTAAGAAAGCAAACTCTTCCTCTAGGAAGAGATTGATTTATCCACAACACCTTCACCTTGAAGTAATAAGACTAAAGAATCATTTTCCTTGAATTCCATAATTAACTGAACTCATATGCATGTGGCCAAGGAATACCATCCATTGTATCTAGATTTATTCTTGTAGATATATTTCGTGATGAAAAATGAAAAAGGTCAAATGTCCAATTCTCTCTGCAAAGGCAGATCCCTGGTGAGTGGGTTCTTACCAATGCTGCAGAAGGCATGTGGATTCTCCTGTCTGCCCTGGGTCAAGTGAGCCATGGTGCTTTGTGCAGTAACACTTGATAGATGGCCACCAAGTACATGGCAATTACACTAAAATTTGTCACAGGTGAGGATAACCACAACACTAAGGTTAAATGAGTGCAATTACCTTTCACTGAATTAGATTTATGCTTATTAGGTGTACTATGGTGGTGCCCATTGTTCCTTCATGAAAAAGCTGTTTTTATGTTTAGCAAGTAGAAATTAATACAGACCACTCACTTAATTGACTTACAGTGTTTCCTTCATTTAAACTATTTAAAATATGAAAATCACTTCATGAGACAAGAGGGTCAGAGAGAAAAAAATGGAAATACAAAAGTTCAAAATCAGCCAGGCACAAACTAAGAGCGTAATATGACTACTGGGGAAAGTGCCAGTTTTTTAGGTGGCTATTCTAGCTTCCATTGCAGATAGATGTGTATTGGGAGGGAACTCAGGTTGACACTACAATAGCTGTCCTAAATAGAACTCTCATGGGCATACAGCTGGCAGTGTCCTAGGGTTGTTTCAAGAGTCTCTTATTATAGTCCAGTGGGAAAACCCCCAGTGTGCAAGGGAGTATTAAATAAAATCTCTAGGAAGCTGCTATATTATGAAATATACCTTTGGTCTTTAGCCCTATTCCCTTCCACGTAATTCCTGAAAGTCTTGGAATCTCTGTGAGTGTTTTGGAAGCGAAGAGTTGGCTAATGGCTCGATGTCCCTGGGTAGCTTCAGGTCAGTCACTGGAAAGACTCACACAGGATTAGAGGGAGTGGAGAGGAATGAAGGTTAAACTGATTGCTGATAGCCAATTATTCAATCAATTGTGCCCTTGGTAACTGGGCCTCCAGACCTCCACAGACCCCTGAAAGAACAGGTTCTTGGAGGGCAGCATAGCCTTCTACACCTGACATCTCTTCATATGTGTCTTCTTTGTGGAAAACATAGGTACTTCCTCCCTGGGTTCTGTAGGCTGCTCTAGAAAATTAATCATAGCCAAGAAGGTGTCACGGCCACCCTGATGGACAGCACAAATAATACCATCTGGGGCTTTTGGCTAGCCATCTAAAGTCATGGCCAAGGGGCAGAATGAGCCCTCAAACTGTGGGATCAGTGCACCCTCCAGGTAGACAATGTCAGATCAGAACTGGATTGGAGGACATCCAGCTGGTGTCTGTTGCTGTGGCATTGCTTGCTTGCCAAGGGGAGAAATCCTCACACCTACTGAGATGACAGAAGTCTGAGTTGATTGTTATGTTCTGAGAGCAAAGGAAAACAATTCCTTTTTCTTACACAGAGGCTTTTGATTTGGACTGAGTTCCCGCCCTAGACCCAGCAGGCCAAACCAACATAGAGTTCAATCACGGTAGCTAAGCTTCAGGTAATTGCAGGAGGCTTTATAACCAATAAAACAAGTAAGCTGTAACCAATTGAGTTTCCTTAATACCTCACTCCCATTTTCTATAAATGCTGTCAGGTCGTGTTGTTGTCGGAAAATTTTAGAACATGTTCTAGTTCTGAAGGCTGCCTGACTCAAAAATTGTTCCAAGATTTGCTCGAAGAAACTCACATTTAAGCTTGTCCAAGATTTTTCTTCATAGCTGTAGGAAAACTTTATTCAGGCCAAATGGTAACAAATATTGTCTTTCTTCTGCGTCTCAGCATTGTGGAGTTGCTGTAAGGGTTGCCCTTGGTGCCATGCTGCTGGGTGTTTGGGGAGGAATGCAATGTGAAAGGAAGAGCATGAGGGAACGATTGGGGCCATCTTGAAGCCAGCTTGACCTATACTCAGACCCTGCTTCCATAACTCCCTAGGGTGACATTGCTCAAGCTGCTTGGCTTCTCTGAGCCTTACTTTGATCAACTATGAAATGAAAATGGTAGCGTTATTTTAAGATTAAACAACATAAGCATATAAAGCATAAGGCCTAGAGTCAGCGACCAACCCACTGTTCCATGAAGGATAAGTGTCTCACTAACAGACCCCAAACATTTCTTTTGTTTACTGTGAAACATCATTATCAAGTAGACATCAAAACCTAAAATGGGCCAGCGCCACAGCTCACTTGACTAATCCTCCTGTGGCACCAGCACCCCGGGTTCTAGTCCTGGTTGGTGCACCAGATTCTGTCCCGGTTGTTCCTCTTCCAGTCCAGCTCTCTGCTGTGGCCCGGGAAGGCAGTGGAGGATGGCCCAAGTGCTTGGGCCCTGCACCTCCGTGGGAGACCAGGAGGAGCCTGCCTGGCTCCTGGCTTCGGATCGGCACAGTGCACCGGCCGTAACGGCCATTTGGGGGTGAACCAACAGAAGGAAAATCTTTCTCTCTGTCTCTCTCTCACTGTCTAAAGTCTGCCTGTCAAAGAAAAAAAAAAAAAAACCCTAAAATGTCTCTCCTTCTTTGCCACTTCATGTCTCAGACTGGGGCTGTCCATCCTTGGATGTGAAATACTCTTCTTACTCACATGATATTAGACAGCAATGTTTCCCCATGCCGGAAGAGGCAGGAGCACCCCACACGCACATCCTGCTCCTAGGATTCCAAGAGCGCTACAGAGAATGATGTGTGTATCCAGAATTGATCTTCCTGAGAGCTCCTTGGGATTTTCTCCTCTTCGTGTGTGCAAGCCAGTAAATCACAGCCAGTATCTCAAAAGCCCTGGCTCCTGAGAGAGATCGAGTTCCTGGAAAGAATGAGGGATGGTCAGGGTGGCCCCTGCTGCCCTCCCCTCACAGCTCCTTCCTGCTTTTCCCTGGGATGAGAACTACCCCAGGAGTCATCAGTGAACTAGGACACACCTTGCTCATGTTTTTAAGTCTCCAGCATCTAGCACATTAACGATAACAGCACTGTCCAGCAGAATTGTGATGCTAGCCACATGTTCTGTAAATGTTTCAAATAGCCACACAAAAAATAAAACAGGTAGGATTCATTTTAGTCACCTACTTAGTCTGCTAGCCATCATGTCAGTGTTACCACCAGTATAAACAAATATTAATGAAATAAACTTGTGTTCTATTGATATACTAATAATCTTTGAGATTTGGAATGTTTGAGCTTGTAGTACACCCTGGTTACAACTAACCACAGGTCAAGTGCTCCAAAGCCCCTGTGTGGCTAGTGTTAGACCCTCAAATACAGGAATGGCAGTGATGATAATGGCAGTGCTGTTCCATTTCCCTTTAAAGGCATTTGCTCTTTCAGTCCTGGCAACCATGCTGTGTGATGTGCACCATCATTAACCCCATATTATAGATGAGGAAATTGAGAGCAAAGGAAGATTAACAATCCTGCCTGAACTTCCATGGCTGGTATGGAGTACTGAGTTGGTACAGAAGCTACATCCATGCTTTTAAACAACATAGCAGGTACCAGTGAGGGAGAAAGTGACAAGAATTTTTGTCTGGTTGAAGTTCACAAACACATCTTATTTTCCATGTACAGGATGTATAAAAGTTATTATTTATAATATAAAAGTATAAACACACTTTGGCTTCTTGCTTTTCTCCTTTTTGCTTGGTCTGCTCTAACCACACCTATTTTCTTATTTTCAGAATGTATCAAACACTTTCCAGATGCAGACACTTTGTGGCCATTGTCCCTCCCCACTTGCAAGACACTTTGCCCAGCTCTCAGCTGGGTTCACCTCCTTTTGCTCTGGTGTCCCCTCTTTGGAGGGATCTTCTAGGCTTCCCAACCCTGTCACTCTCCTATTCCTAAGACTGCTTTATTTTTCTTAATACCATTTTCCTTCATCATCACTCATTTTCTTTTGTATTGAGCTTAAATCCCTAGAATATAAGCTTCACAAGGGCAAGGGCTTTTTTCTTCACTGTTCTATGCCCAGTGCCTAATAGCATGCCTTGAATGTAGTGGGTGCTACATAAATGAAGACATACATCAGTCGAATCAAGCTGGAAGCATATGATGAGGCGAGGTGAGGATGTGGTTCAGTGTTGGCTGTTCATTTCTACAAATGTTTTCTTTCCTGAGAAACTCAAGAACAGCAGATATCTTGAAGTGACTGCTTCTGTGCTCCTGTTCACGCCATCATTGCTCTTGTGGCCGCCTTTTTCTCCATAGCTGTTATCAACTTCTAATCTCTATGCATTCACTTACCTACTATGGTCATGCTTTGCATTCTGACCCTCCTCATCTCCTTAGAAAGTAAGTTCCACATTGACAAAAAGATTTTTGTTTGATGTGCTCATGGATGAATTCAAAATGTGTAGGATGATACCTGGCCCAGTGTAGGTTATTCAATAAATACCATCAAGCAATCAATAAATACTTCTATATTTACATTTCTCCAATTAACTTTATATGCAATCTTGTGAGTTATTGTGTTAATTTTTATATATGCATATATCCATGTATATGTAGAAGTTATTTGTTGTGTTCTATCTTGTTACTTCATTTAATGCCTACCTAGCAGAAAATAAAATTAAATATGCAATTTAACCAAATACTGCATTTCTTTAGCCAAGAATTCAAAATCGTGTAGGTTATACCATACACAATATCTAGTAACCTGATGCTAGATGTCATGGTAGAATCCAACACGTTTCTCACATATCAAAATAAGTGACCTATCTACTCTGCCACATTTCTGAGTTGGAGTCTAATCCCTTATGCAACGGTTAAATAACCCAATAATCCAATTTTGTTTTAAGTAGCAGGGGTTATATTTTGAATTAGAAAAGATGTATTACATAATTTAAACTATTTTAGATTCCTGAGAAATTTTGTGTAATAGGTTTTTTCCCTTGTTTCTTGTAAATCTCAACTGCATTAAATAGCTTGTTGCGCTGCCTCTAGTTCGAGATTAAAAACTACAATGCAGGCCGGCGCCGTGGCTCAACAGGCTAATCCTCTGCCTTGCGGTGCCAGCACACCGGGTTCTAGTCCCGGTCGGGGCGCCGGATTCTGTCCCGGTTGCCCCTCTTCTAGGCCAGCCCTCTGCTGTCACCCGGGAGTGCAGTGGAGGATGGCCCAGGTGCTTGGGCCCTGCACCCCATGGGAGACCAGGAAAAGCACCTAGCACCTGGCTTCTGCCATCGGATGAGCGCGGTGTGCCGGCTGCAGCGCGCCGGCCGCAGCGGCCATTGGAGGGTGAACCAACGGCAAAGAAAGACCTTTCTCTCTGTCTCTCTCTCTCACTGTCCACTCTGCCTGTCAAAACAAAAAAAAAACAAAACAAAACAAAAAAAACTACAATGCATAGCTGATTGTGTCAGTCTATATTTTCTCAAACACATTTGCTGTTGTACGTAGGCAGACAGTTCCCAAGTTTCATGGAAGCCCCACAGATCCATGCATACTTATAACCTATTTTTATTCTGAGAGCTAGAAAACCAACTGATAGAACACTGTCTCATAAGTCATATTTTAGGGGAAATCATCAACCCATATGTCATAGGCAGGGCTGATAACCCACTGGACTGAAATATATTATTAAAGTATGTTTTATGCCAAGTGAAAAGTAGCATGTTTAGTTAAAATGTTTATTTGCAAAAAAAAAAAAAACTTATCTGCAATTATTTTAGTCTTTTTGTACATTCTAAGAAAAGAGCCTTAAGTTCTTGGCATGTCAGGTTCTTATCCATAAAGCTGGCATGTTTCTTACTATTTATCCCTAAGACACACCTAAAAATGTTGTAATAACATACAATCACTTTTTCTGAATCTTAAGATTCAGTACGAATATAAAAGAGTGACTTGTATTTTTTTTTATCTTTTCCCTTTTGGCATTCTAGTTCTAAAATCTTTCTTTAAAAAGGAAAAAAAAAAACTTTAGCCAAATTATGTAAATACAAATGTATTTGTTCTGTAAATGCCCCAAAATCAAGAAATAAAAAATAGCTAAAATTGTGTTTCCCTTCTGCAAAGACTATGCTCTCTTGGAATTTCTTTGTTGAAATGATCACAGCACAGTAAGGGATACCCAGGCATTAGCCCAACTGATGATAATACCAAGATAATTTTCCTGATGAGCTTAAAGATCATTCTGGCCTCTGTCCCTGCATATGAATTATAGTAATATGAAAGTTTTCATGTGAATTCCAAAGAGCAGATCAAAACTTCAGCTCTTAAATTGGTAGAATGAGGTTATGAAGGAACAGGGAGAAAGTAAAATTTATTGTCATCTTTCATCCTTCTTGAAACACTCTGTCAGGGTAGCCAACATTACAGCATTCCTGCTATGTGCCTAACCCTTTTGTAACTCCCTGTGTGTGTTAACTATGATAATTCTCACAACAGTCCTACAGGAGGTAGTTTCTGTTATTATCTTTATTTTGTAAATAACAAAACAGAAGCACAAAGACTTCAGTAACTTTCCTAGATCACCTGTTTGGGAAATGTGAATTTGTTGTATTTATTTATTTATTTATTTATTTATTATTTGAAAAACAGAGAGAGATCTTCCATCTGCTGTTCCAATTGCCCACAACAGCCACTTCTGAACCAGGTCAAAACGAGGAGTCAGAAAATCCACCTGGTTTCCCAGGTGGGTAGCAGGATCTCAAAGACATGAGAGCCATCCCTTCCTGCCTTCCAGGGTGCACATTAGCAGAATGCTGAACTCAGAAGTGGGTCTGAGTCTCTAACCTAGGCACTCCAACACAGGATGTAGGCAACCCAAGCAGCAGCCTAACCACTGTGCCCATCACAGCCTCCTGAGTCAGTTTGAAAGCAATTTTCTACTTACAATCCAGTTCATTGCCCAGAGTTTCAATCTAATCATCAAAGGGACTACTTGTGCTCGATATTGGCTCATTGGTTGGATTTTGTTTGCATTTATTATTTTACCATATTTGAGAAGGAAAGGCAAGTAGAAGATTAGATATTCTATTGCTGAGAAAGAAAAGCAAGGCAAAATATTGAGGGCCCCATGCCATGATGTCAGGCATCCTTCACGTTTAATAAGTGCCCAAAACACTGACGACCAGTCTAGTCTCCCAAAATAAGCTGTACCAGTCGGTTTGTAGCAGTTATTTCCTGTTAACTGCCAGATTTGGTGATGTAAGCATGAATTCTACTCCACTATGACAACATAATTAGTCCTTTCCATCAATATTGGAAGAACAGTATATTTTTCCCTTTAAGAACACAAGTAGTGATGCTTTGTGTAATGATGAGGAGCACTTTGAGAACACATTCAAACATTTTTAATTGAAAATGTATTCAGTACCTTTGTTCACTGAGCACGCGAGAGAACTCATGAAATGTAATTTGAATGTGTGAAAATATGAATCGTGGTAAAACAGCTATATTTGTTCTTGCCAGGTCAGCCCTGTGTCAGAAAGTAGGTAAGACAGACATCAGCAAGTGCTTCAACATGAATCTCATCTGATACAGGGTCTCCTCAGATATGCAGCCATTTTTTCAAGACTAGCTCAACTTGGGAGTCAAAAAACTTAATTCTGATACAAAGGGGTTTGGGCTGCTGGTAAAAATTAAATAAATCTGTAAACATCAGAATAAGCATGAACTCTGGGAACTCTTGAAAACTTTACTGATATCAGGGGCAGGCGGGGAGTGGTAGATATGTCAGGACACTCATAGACACCAATTTATGTAACTGCACTTTCCTAAGTATTATATGTGTTTACTATTAATAATATTGTTAATAATGTTAATAAGCAATAAGGGATATAATGATCCTCATTTTTATGGGTGACACAACCTCACTAAGAAGCAAGACTAAACCCAGGCAGAGGGGACCCAGGCTCCATGCTTGCAGCCACTCATAGGCTAGATTATGGTGCCTAAAGGCATGGGGTCCAAATCCTTGGAACTCGTGAATGCTGTTTTACGTGGATAAGGCACCTTTGTAGATGTAGTTATGGATTCTGAGCTAGGGACATTATCCCAGTAGAATCTAATGAAGTGCTTCATAAGAGAAAGCCAGAGGGAGATTTGACAAAAGAGGAAAAAATTTTGTAACCACAGAGGCTGAAATTGGAGGGATGCGGACACAAGCCAAGGCTGGCAACCATCTGAATCCTTAAGAGTCAAGGCCAAGGATGAAAAGCACTTCTGCCATGTTTAGGAGTGGCAACCCCTCAAACGGTGCTCTGCACAGGCAAGGTATCATGATTGACTGGGTATGGACAAATGAGCTGGAAGGGAATGCAGTGGTGCCAAATATTGCCTTTCCTAGCAAGTGCTAAGCACAGGTCATATCCATTTTTTAAGCTTTTATTCATTTATTTAAGAGGTAGAGTTACAGACAGAGGGAGACACAGAGAGAGAGGTCTTCCTTCCTATGGTTTACTCCCCAGATGCCCGCAACAGCCGGAGCTGGGTGGATCCGAACCCAAGAGCCAGGAGCTTCTTCCTGGTCTCCCATGTGGGTGCAGGGGCTCAAGACTTGGGCCATCTTCTACTGCTATCCCAGGCTACAGCGAGAGCTGGACTGGAAGAGGAGCAACTGGGACTAGAACTGGTGCCCATATCGGATGCTAGAGCCACAGGCAGAGGATTAACCAAGTGGGCCACGGCGCTGGCCCCGATCATAACTATTCTTAACAATTCCCCACCGTACCTGAAGAAGGCCTAACAGTTAAGATATTTGCACTACAAATTGGAGTACCTGGGTTCACTTGCTGGTTCCGGCTCCTGACTGCAGCTCCCACCAAAGCAGAGGCTGAGAGGCCACTAATGATAGCTCAAGGAGCTGGATCTCTGCCACACATGTGGGATACCTATATTGCATCCACAATTTAAGACCTTGCCCAGCCCCAGCCGTTGCAGACATTCAGAAAGTGAACCAGCAGTAGCAAGCAGTGTGCTCATCTTTCTCACTCCATCTTCTCGTTCTTGCTCTGTTTCTGCCTCTCAAATAAATCATATAAAAGCTTGTTAATTAAAAGAAGAGCTCCAGGGTTTTAAAAATTGTATCTATTTTTAAAGTATATTTGAAAGAGAACTCCTAAGTGCCTTGTTCACTCACCAAATGCCTGCACTGGCCAGGGCTGGGCTAGGCTGACACCAGAAGCCTAAGAACTCAATTCTAATTTTCCACATGGGTGACAGGGACTCAACTGCTTGAACTTTTAGCAGCTGCTCCCCAGGGTGTGCATTATCAGGAAGCTGAAATCAAGAGCCCAGCAACTCAAAGCAGACACTGCAAAATGGATCGCCAGCATCTCAAGCAGTGTCTTAACCGCTACATTCAGTATCCATGGGGAGCTTCACACATTCTTGTATGTAGCAACGCTAGCAGTGACAACACAGGTTCAGAAAAGAATGTAGGGACATTTTTATCCTATGCAGTCACCGAGAATTACAGAAATGATGACAGCATGTCTTTCGGCCATCAAGGAACTTTTTGTTTGCCTAACCAGGAGTTTCGATTTATTTAAAAAGTCAATCCTTCTGAAGTACACACATTTATTGCCTAACATTCTTTCTGAAAGTAGGTAAGGGAACATAAATTAAAAATTGTAAAAATCTAAGTCAGAAAATGTGATACATGCAATCCTCCTAGCAAACCCACTTTCCCCTACCGAGAGCTCTTGGTGAGCTTTCTCGGTTAAGTATCTGGAAGTGAGAAGCAGAGGTCTGTGGAGAGAGCCGTGGGCATTTTTTCAGAGAAAGGAGAAAGGCCACAAGAAATATTAACATGATATTTTCAGCATGGAACTAGCTAAACCAAAGGCCTCAGAGAGGCAGCCCAGAGACCCAGTATGGCCAACAACTGTTTGGTTTCACCCTCAGAATTTTGGCCCCCACAAGGGTTTTTTTAAAGTTTCAAGGGTTTGGCAACATAGACAGTTAAGGGAGAAAAATCACATGAAAACCTGCATTACCGGCTTATGTTAGTGATCAGAATCGGGATGTATGGCCCACTGAGCCTGCTTTCCTATCTGTGACATGCAGCCAGAGCAAAGAAGCAAGAATAAAGAGGAAGGGAATTGGTTTTATACTCATGTTCCCAGAAATTTAGAAAAACAACCCAAGTCGGCATTCGGTTTCAAGGGGGAAAAAACCTCCAATGCCTAATTTTCTCTTTACATTACTTTCATGGGTACTAGACAAATGTGAAATTCAAATGCCATGATGCACAATATCAGCTGGCAGCTGACAGCAAAGTGAGTTCTGCCGACACTGTGGAGGCAGCAGGTGGGTAGAGTCACAGTGTAGAAGAGGATCTACTTGTCTGCCCAGAGTGCTAGCACAATGCCACAGGCACCATGGTATTCCATAAATAATCAATCTGTCACGGGTTCTAAGATGTTACTGCAGGGCAAAAACCATAATGATAAGACCATATTCGCAGATTCCCAGAGCCCAGCCTGAGTATGGAATCTGCATTTTTATCATGTCTAGCATGATAATCTCTACATTTCTCTTTGTGAACCATTATCTTCAATCATTAGCTCTCTTACACTCTAATTGCTTTGTCTCACTTGGTTGTGTGTTTTGACTAAAAATAATGCCAAGTGTTGTTCTGACCTAATAAAATTCACTATACTGTGGAAGAAAGGTGTGGTGGGGAATGACTATCTTTTGATCACTTATTATATACCCCATATGATGCTAAGAATTTTATGGGCACTCCTTCCTATAACTCTGTGAAATAGTTTTTATTACTGTATCCAATTTCCAGCTTAAAAAGCTAAAGCCACGAGAGGTTAAGCAACATGCTTAAGATCATGCAGAGGGTCAGAGGTAGAGTTAAGAGGTAGAGTTGAGACCCATGTTTGTCTCACCAAGCCCTGCTGTTAGCTACAATGTTATCCTACCTCCCAGTGGCTTTCTGATTGTATTACAATGACCTATGATTGTCAAAAAGTGTTTATAACATGATCTATTACATATATAGCCCCACAAACAAATGTGTAGGTAGGTATTTGCACACTAAAGTATCTTGACATTTTCTGTTACTCAGTTTCCTATTTTTCATTGCTGGCTCTTACTCCACTAAGTAGATTTCATAACCCTCTAAAGGGTCATGACATACAGTTTGAAAAACAACAGTAAACCTGAAATTCCACAAAAATAATCAGGAATGTTAGAGGATATGTTTTATGGACCAGATGGCCGAAATCTGTAAAGAATGACATGTTGAAAATTTACACATATGAGTAATCATCTTTCATTCCAGAACTCTGTGTAATAATAGATATGATGATAGTCATTTATTATGTGTGTTTTCTGCCTTATTATCTTCCAAAAATTTTTCAGATTTAATATTTATTGTAGTATTAATAAAACCCTTTGAGGTCTAAAATTAAAAACAGATAAAATTAAAAATGTAATATTTCATTTATAGCTTATTCCATGGAATCTAAGGATTTGAATTTTTACTAGAATAGTCTATTGAAGTATACCCATTGGGGAATTCTTGACTTCATAATGTCAGTCTGTCATATCACTAAGTCTTTATATTTTTCAAAGAATTATTCTAATAAATATTTTGCATAATGAGTTGGATTTCTGAGAGAATAAACATTTTAATAAATATAAATCATTTTTAAATATGCAATAAGAACATGTTTATCTGTTTCAAAGATGATAGTGTCAGCAATCTGCCTGCCTAAATATAATAAGAATACTTTTGTCCTCATTTCTCTTCTTCTCTTTCCAGAATCAGCATGGCACATAAGTCCATTATACTCAAAGCTGTGGCCTGCCCAGCCTTTATTTTTCCATGATGGAAGACACACACCCTTTTTAGGGGATGTCAGGCAGAGTTGCTCAAGGATCATCTCAGGGAAGGTGATATGGCCTTCTGCCTCTTTTGTAAACATGCACACTGTAGGACTGGCATTTCCTTCTGCCATCTTTCTTGTCCTGTAACTACAGTTTTGTCAAAGTAATTCTTGGTACATTTATAATCATCAGACTTTAACTTTCATCTGCTTCTGTGTAGTACAGTATGTGTGTGTGTGTGTGAGAGAGATTTATTTATTTATTTATTTATTTGAAAGCGTTACAGACAGAGGGAGAGATGGAGAGAGAGAGAGAGGGAGGGAGGGAGAGAGGTCCTCCAAATGGCCACGATGTCTGGAGATGAGCTGATCTGAAGCCAGCAGCCAGGAGCTTCTTCTGGGTCCCCCACATAGGTTCAGAAACCAAAGCACTTGGGCCTTCTGCTGCTGCCTTCCAAGCCATTAGCAGAGAGCTAAATTGGAAGAGGATCAGCTGGGATATGAACTGGTGCCCATGTGGGATGCTGGTGCCACAGGCAGAGATGCTGGTGCCACAGGCAGAGGCATAATCCACTAATGCCACAGCACTGGCCCCAAGTACAGTATATTGTATATTACTCTATTTGATTAATACAAGCACGTACTGATATTTTTAAGATTCATCTTCTAGAACCCACCATCTCCCCCACATTCTTTTCCCCATTCTTTTCCCCATTCTTTTGGATCTAAGTGTCCCAAAGTTCTATGAAAGTTGGTCCTCAGAGAATATTACATAACTTTTCTCTTCAAAGATGCATCAATTCCTCTGCTTTAAAAAATAATTTTCTTTATTTCCCTTGGATGCTGATAATTGCAACCAAGAAGTAATGTACTCTACACAGGATTAACTTTCCCTCTCTAAAATCTCAGTCTGTTCAGTTCAAGTCCTTACAGCTACAGAGTCCTTCACACACATCTAGTCATTTATTTTATTTTATAGCTAAGGAAAGTGAATGCTAGTAAGAATTCTGTCTCTCAACTCTGTTTTCTGTTAACTACAATGTGAAAAAGTAGAGTTCATGTTTGCCAAATCATTAATAGTATATCTATCCCACATCATGGATAATTTAAAACCACAATACTATTACTGTGACCAAAAATCACTGAAAGCTGTACAATTCTACCATTTAAAAAGGGGGCTTTGTGTGCTCACATATGTGTGTTCAAAGACTTTCTTGGGTTATGTGTATATGGTAAGTAGAAATCCATATTGTTTCAGATCTGATTCTACATCTGCTAATTGGATTTCAGTGTATGGATTTAGTAAGCCAATATTCATGTTTTTAAGTAAACAGCTCACTGAACGCATGCATATGACAAAGCTGATTTTTCTTTTTATGGGTAGAATCAATAACTAAATCGGAGTAGCAACAAGTTGACATTGCAAAAGCAATCTAGGTTATGATGAAAGGACTTTATATTTGTACTTATTTTAGTAACAGCCTTAGAACTAATGGGAAGAAAACAGAAATGTCAAATCCTAACAGTCATCCAAAGGCAAGAATTCATTTTTTTTTCTCTTCTGACAGGAATACCCACGTTATTCTGTACCATTCTGTTCTACATCTAATACCTGGCTGGCAAGTGTCCCTTTTTCATGCTTATTCATTCGTTACCCTTGTGTTCTCTCTGCCTGCAAGGCATCTGGCCTGCCTTCTCTCATATCCCCAAACGATACAGGACAGGCTTTCGCTGTGGCCACCCTCAGCTTGCAGAGTGATATGGAGGCACACAGCACAGTACACTCTATGCTCACTACACAACCTGCAAAGAAAAGAGGTTTTATGGCAGGAATTAAAAGTGGTTTTCAGCAAGAAGTATGGCCTGCTAGGGGGGTCAAATGTGAGCTCATTTTAGAAATTAGATCACATTTCTGTACAGTTTCAAGCCAAATCATTAAAGCAAAATAATTATATGGTCTTCAATGATGGTTGTGTTAAATGTAACTCTTGAATTAGGTGCCTCTGGCCATCACCGTTTTATTTCTTTTTTTTTTTTTTTTTTTTTTTTGACAGGCAGAGTGGACAGTGAGAGAGAGAGAGACAAAGAGAAAGGTCTAAGGTCTTCCGTTACTGTTGGTTCACCCTCCAATGGCCACCGCGGCCGGTGCACCACGCTGATTCGAAGGCAGGAGCCAGGTGCTTCTCCTGGTCTCCCATGGGGTGCAGGGCCCAAGCACTTGGGCCATCCTCCACTGCATTCCCTGGCCACAGCAGAGAGCTGGCCTGAAAGAGGGGCAACCGGGACAGAATCTGGCGCCCCTACCGGGACTAGAACTCAGTGTGTCGGCGCCGCAAGGCGGAGGATTAGCCTATTGAGCAGCGGCATGGGCCAACATCACCGTTTTCAATCAGGAAATGAGGAAACCAAGATGTGTCCTCTTATGCCAGGAATTTGAAAACTGTGCCAAAAAGCACACCATGTCCTAAGGAGACTTACATAGCGTGCTGCCCTCCAGTCCTTGCCCCTTAGCTCTGCAGTGCCTTCTGTCCCATGAAACGTTGGGAAGTTGTTGGATGTCCTCAGAATGGTCCTTTCCCCAGTACTCAGGCACTTCTCAGCACAGCTGGGCTTCTGCTCCCTTTCCTGCCTCAATCTCCCAAACCAGTGAGTTCCTCTCCCCTCTGAGTCCTTTGCTGCTTGTCTCCTGTTGACCTCCCCACTTGTTAAAACCAACACTTATCTCCGTGGACTTTTCCCCACCTCCTTGCTCACCCTCTGTCATCTTTCCTGGCAGCATTTCCTCTTAAATGTTGATGTCCTCTTTTATTTATGGGACTGTCCCTGCCCTGGTGATGTCATCTCTTTGCAGTGCTTCAGTGACAGTGAAGTGTAGGAAGTCCTACCAGGATGACTTCCTAGCTCTAAGCCAGTGGTTCTCTACTTTTCTACTTTTTCACTTCAGGGGATATTTAGCCTTGTCTGGAGGCGCTGTTTCATCATCGTGACTGAGAGGGGTTCAACTGGCATCCAGAGAGTGGTGTTTGGGGATGCTAAGTATTCAACTTTGCAGAAGACAACCCCACAATAAAGAAGTATCCAGTCCATAAAGCTGGTAGTGTTGAAGCTTGAAGTCATGATATAGGGGACTAGCATTGTGGTATAGTGAGTAACACCACCACGTGCTACGGTGGCATCCCAAACAAGCATTGGCTCATGTCCCTGCTGCTCCACTTCTGATCCAGCTCCCTGTTAATGGCCTGGGAAAGCAACAAAAGATGGCCCAAGTGTTTGGGCCCTAACACACACTTAGAAGACCCATATGAAGCTCCTGAATTTGATCTGGCTCATCCCTGGCTTTTGTAACCATCTAGAGAGTGAACTAGGAGACAGAAGATCTCTCTCTCTCTGTTTCTGTCTCCCCCTCTCTCTAACTCATTCAAATAAATTAACAAATCCTTTTTTTAAAAAAAGAAAACCATGATGTAGACCTACTAGCCTTTTCCTTTTCAAAATCCTATAGATAAAAATAATCCAAACTGGTACCAAAATAAATGTGTAGCCTTTCTTCCTACTTCTTTGCCTAACTTGCTACTATTTTGTTTGGTGTTGCTACCAATCTAACAATGTAGTACCTAAGAATATAGCTTTATTCTTGCCTTTCTGCCCTTCCCAAATACCTAGGTCTTCCTGAGGGTATGATCTCTTTCTAGAATCTGCTTTCTCCTCCTGCCCACCATCACTAGCTGAAATAGGGACCCCATTATCCCTCTGGATCCATTCAAACAGGTCCCTAACTACTTTTTGTCTCCTCTCCACAACCTCAATCTTCTGTCACTCTGAATATGACATCTGTGGTCCATGCTTCGCTTAGATCTCTTTGAGGGTTTGCTATTCCTACACATGGTAGAAGGGCTTTTCATGAACAGACCTCAGCTTACCTCTCTAGGCTTAATTGTCTGCCTTTCACATCTTCATCCTAAGTGCCTAATTAAATGTCTACCATATGAACTTACTTTACTATTTGGATACATATATGCCTGGCTTTTTTTTCTCTTAGCCCTTGTTTTATGATTTCTAATTAATTGAAATAAGAGTGAGCCAGCATGTTACTCAATCTGAAAGCTAATTCCAGTCATTGTCTTCTCCCACCCCTATATCAAATGGGAGTTCCTCAGGATCATTTTTCACAAACTAGATAAACTTGTCAAGAACATTTTATCCTATAAAATTATTCATTGCTGCTCATTTTATTGGTATCTTCTGTTTCGCCAGAATTTTTATCTCAGTAGAGATAAAAAATAACAAAGAGAAATTGCCCTATCAGTAGAGAAAGGCCTTAGTGTTTCTATTGGAAGGATACAGATTAAACAAAAGGGACATTAGAAGCACTTGTGGGGTTGCAAAATATCTAAAGCCAATGTTCAATAGTTCTAATGTAGCATCAATTATTTTGTTGTAAGACTTTGTATAATTTGGTAAACATACTTCTCATACCTAAATGGGGACATGCTTTATATAATTTCCAAATTATTGTAACTCTGTGGATTCTAAATGTTTATTTCTACCACATACTCATTTTCTTTATCATCAAATTAGAAGTGCTCTTCTGACAGAAATTCTGTCATCATATAGATAGTCTCTAGTCTTAACACAGGCCCACGTAGATCTATAATTTTTCTCACTAGCCCTATAATCTCGAAGATTTCCTTCTGTGGAGAAATTCAACTAAATGGCAAGTATGTAACAACAGATTCTTTTTTCTCAGAGCATTTTTCCAGTTGGTGCCTCTGGTAGGGGTATGTTAAGGTTATACCTCTGGACTCTATTGCTACCCATTGGTTCAGTTGGCTGCAATGAGGTTTTCAGAATTTTTTTTAAAAATTTATTAATTGGCTGGCGCCGTGGCTCAACAGGCTAATCCTCCGCCTTGCGGCGCCGGCACACCGGGTTCTAGTCCCGGTTGGGGCGCCGGATTCTGTCCCGGTTGCCCCTCTTCCAGGCCAGCCCTCTGCTGTGGCCCAGGAGTGCATTGGAGGATGGCCCAGGTGCTTGGGCCCTGCACCCCATGGGAGACCAGGAAAAAGCACCTAGTACCTGGCTCCTGCCATCTGATGAGCACGGTGCGCCGGCCGACCGCGGCAGCCATTGGAGGGTTGGAGGGTGAACCAACGGCAACGGAAGACCTTTCTCTCTTTCTCTCTCTCTCACTGTCCACTCTGCCTTTAAAAAAAAAAATTATTAATTTATTTGACAGATTTAGGAGAGGGGAGAAACAGAGAGAATGAAGAGTCCTTCCTTCTGCTATTTCACTCCCCAAATGGCCACAACAGTCTGAGCTGGATCAGGCAGAAGCCAGGAGCTTCATACAGATCTCCCACGTGGGTGGCAGGAGCCTGAGTAGTTGGGCTATCTTCCACTGACTTTCCCAGGCTAGTAGGGAGCTGGATCGAAAGTAGAGCAACCAGGTCACAAACTGGTGTCCAAATAGGATTCTGGCATCACAGGAGGCAGATTAACCCACTATGCTAGCCCCAAAGAATTGTATGTCTTCATCAGGGTCATGGATGAAAGGAGACAGGAGGTATTCATCTTTATTCAAATCTACTGGATTAAATGTCAGTAATCCACTCGTGCAAAATAAAGTTACTGGGGAATTTTTAAACACTGTAAACTCTTTGAATAATTCTTAATTTTAGAAATTCAATAAAATATACTGAGTTTAAAGTCAAACCACTCTATGATGGCTTAGTTAAATCTTTTCCTGAAGTAGGTGCCCGTGATGTGTTCATAATGAAAAGCTGGTTTCTAACACTTTTGCATCCATCTTTAACAGTTTCTAAAAGTTCACTGCATATTGCTGTAAAAACTCTATCACAACCAGATCTTTGAAAATAAATTATTTAATCTCCCCTTTGACGAATGGGCACTTATTTAGATACAGACATACTTCTGGACTCTTCTCAATAGTTGCTTTTCCCCTGCCTTGTGCTTGAGACATCTCAAGAAGTTATATTCACTCTTTTAAGACTCCAGCACTCTGTTTCCAACTCTGAAACAGCAATTTGCTTTTGATCTATTGATCAAAATGTTCCAAAGTTACTACAACTTTAATAGTATCTATTGTGATAAAAGAGTACAACCTTTGTGTTTGCAAGGGACATGAATAGGAGTTTCTTTTACTTAAAAATGTGATCCCCACAGTTGATTACCAGGAACCACTAAAGAAATGTATTAATGAATTTCACTAACTGTTAAAATGGAGATCCAGAAGGGCTACAATTGAAGTTTAAAGTTGGTATATTTCATAGCTTCTGAATTTTGTAATTTCCACCACATAGATTATGGCATAGTACTAAGAACAATGGGCTTAAAAAAATAAAAAGACATAAACTACAAAGCTGTAAATGGATAGAAGATATTTAGTTGACATGCATTTATCATCTGTGCTTTCCAGATCTGCGGAAGACATTTGAGCAGGAACCCCTGGGAAAGGAAGTATCCTTAGAACAAGAAGTCTTACTCCAATGTCGGCCACCCGAAGGGATCCCAGTGGCTGAGGTAACAAAAATTCTTTCCATTTAGCAATTGACAATTAGTTATTCTAACAGAGGCCTAATCCATGGCTAATGGTGCAGTGAATTAAGGTATGGCATGATGAATGGTTGGTAATGGCATCCTAACTGCCTACTGCTGGCAAAATAGATTGATTGGGAACTGATTAATGACTTGGGAGTCAATTAGAATGCCCCACTGGACAAAGCCACAGGCAACTTGGTTTAATTTTTTCATTCTTTCAAGAAATCAGAATGTCTGTTTTATTTAGTCTAGTACTAATCAGAGAGAGGTGGTATGGTTTTTATGTACCAACAATTTTGTATTGGTCTTGATTATATGCAAAAAAATGTGAAATTTAACTGAAAAGTGACGCCTGTTAAATATAAGAGTGGGAATAAGAGAGGGAGGGGATGTACAGTTTAGGACATGCTCAATCAGACTTGCCCCAAATGGTGGAGTTAGAATTGTGCCAGGGGATTCCAATACAATCCCATCAAGGTGGCATGTACCAAGGCCATCTCACTAGCCCAAGTGACCAATTTCAGTTCACAATTGATCACACTGATAGGTCTAAGAATCAAAGGGATCACACAAACAAGACTAGTGTCTGCTAATACTAACTGATAGAATCATAAAGGGAGAGAACGATCCAACATGGGAAAGCGGGAAACACAGCAGACTCATAGAATGGCAGATGTCCTAAATAGCACTCTGGCCTCAGAATCAGCCCTTAAGGCATTCAGATATGGCTGAAGCGCCCATGAGAGTATTTTAGGCATGGAAAGCCAAGACACTCTGGAAAAAAAAAAAAGAAGACCTAAATGAAAGATCTCTGCAAGTGAGATCCGAGTGGAAAGAACGGGGCCATCAAAGAAGGAAGTACCTTTCTCTGAAGGGAGGAGAGAACTTCCACTTTGACTATGACCCTGTCAGAATAAGATTGAAGTCGGCGAACTCAAAAGGCTTCCATAGCCTCAGCAACTCATGACTAGAGCCTAGGGAGATTACTGATGCCATAAACAAGAGTGTCAAATTGTTAAATCAACATCAGGAGTCACTGTGTACTTACGTCTCATGAGGGATCTGTCCTTAATGTGTTGTCCAATGTGGAGTAATGCTATAACTAGTACTCCAACAGTATTTTACACTTTTTGTTCTGTGTAGGATCAAACTGATGAAATCTTTACTTAATATATACTAAATTGATCTTCTGTATGTAAAGATAATTGAAAATGAAAAAAAAAAAATGTGAGCTGAAGGAGGATGTGTGTGTGTATGTGTCTGAACCTGTGACCACACACATGAATTTACTGTTCCATGATGGAAGCATGGACCCCACACGTGTATCTCCTGTCCAGTAATGTAATGATGAGCATTCCTAAATGCCATATACACACACTGTAAATAGAACACATTTGAGGAATAATGGGTGTCAATTAGTTTTGTCCTATGAGCTTTCCATCATGCTCTTCATTTTTATTTTTTGTTTCCTGCTAAAACAAAGCATATGTATTGCTAATGAAGTATTAAAAATCAAATTCATGCTGTGACTTTTCATTAGCACCAAACAATACTGTGCCCTTTGAAAATTCCTGTCTTTGGGGGTAGGCCTACATGACTCCCAGGAGACTGCCTGTTCTCCTGGGGACTTTTACTATCATCTCAGAGCATTCTGTTGGAGAAAATCTTCCAATTCTAAATTTGAAAGAAATGCTACCTTCATTTATTACTAAATGACATCCTTTATAGGCTCCAAATGGCTGCCCTAACTGATCTAGTTTCCAATAAACCCAGGCAAACTTTGATTTGACAAGTGATGTAGTTGCCAATTTGTAGGTGGTCCTGGTTAGCATCCAAACTACACTGAGGCATTTGGATTTTCCATTCTTTATTGCATATGTCAAAAGAGGCATATTTCTGTTACGTGGACTTGTATGTGGGTCCCATAGATAGGGGTGAATTGGGTTTTTATAAAATTGACTCCTGAAATTTTGCCTTTTTATGAAATTGAAAAATAGAGCTATTGAGACAACATTGTCCAAATTGTGATTAATATTGCATTTATAATTTGATTTCTCATAGGTTTTCAGTCTTCTAAAGATTGAAGCAATGGTGGTAGTCAGCTCAGTTATCTGTACCTCTGGCAACAAAATCAAACATCACATCATTATTTCTAAAGTAATACTAAAAGTAGTAAATGAATTAAAAATATAGGCAAGACCTTTATAAAATGACTCCATTTTTCTGTCACAGTCATTCATATCTCCATGAGTCAATGCAAAGACTCTAGGGAAATTTTAATGAAATTTCCTTTTTAAGCTTGAAAAAAAGAGAGCAAGCCAGTTTTTGCCTTGTAATTGGCATCCTGTGGCACTCCCTAGCACTGTATCAGAGTCTTTGCATGATTATAACTATTTCATCCAATTCCAAGTCCTCATCTTCCAGCACTGAGGCACAGTATGATTTAGTGTGACTAAGATGGAAAGTCTTAACTATTCAACATTTCATTTCAGTGACTACAACAGTTCATCTGTCTCCTTAATTGTAGTTCTGAAACCTTAATGCAAACCTCTTCCAATAAACCACCTTAAAGATCAAAACATATCGTGAGTTACATGGGCATCCATTGCTCCACTTTTACTCAGGGTTTCTTAAAGGTAACTTCTCTGTGCCAAGACTCTCAGTGAGGCAATTCTAGTAATTTCTTCATTTTCTTTGGTCTCCTCAACAAAGTAGTACACTTTGTCATGGAGTAAGATTCATGACTGCAAACTAATTGGCTATGAATTTTATTTGTATCATCACTGGGGAAGAGACCAATTAACACTTGGCAAGCTCAAAATTCATATACCCATTTGACATTCAAAGAACTATATTTAATGCATATTACTTTTCTATTTTTTTGAAGTCAGAAGACAGATCAAACACACATTCTCAAGAACAGGCTAATAAACTGCTGTGTAGATTCTTTTCAACACTGTGAAAATCACCAAGATCAGAAAGCTAATGAATACCTTAACATGACATATTACATCTGCCATTTGCTCAAGAGGAACAAATAAATTTAAAAGGAGAGGGACATGAGGGAACTTGGCAAGTTAAAGGATTATATGACCATTTAAATTTAAATATAAATGCATTCATTATTTAATATCTCATTTCCATTTTAAGGAATCTTAAAGCATAAAAATAGCATGAAGGGAAATGTTGATCTTAAAAGGAAACCAGCAGCTAAAACCCAACTGTTTTACAATAATTAGGATCAGTCCTTAGGATAGCAGACAAGACTGAATATGTGCTTCTCTTGCATCCAAGAAAAATTATCCGAAATTGAGTAGAAAGTAAGTGTTCAGTGAACACACAGCTAATCGAGTCAGTTGATATTTGTTTTATAAGCCTATGTCTAGCTCCATTGCAAAGTAGTTGGGCACATTCTTTGCAGAATATCAAGAAGCAGAAATTTTCTTCCTCTACCTAAGTCAGTAGATTATCCAAGAATTCTAATAATAGTTATAATAGCTCCAAGTCAACTACAAATAATGGGACAGGCATTTCTGAGGTAATAGCATTTCGCTTCTCCACTATTTCACCTCATTTCCTTACAGAATTCCAAGTTTAAACAGAAGCATTAACATTTTTGACTCTTTGAACTGAAGTTTACTCAAATTACAAAAGGGAGATAATAATAGTATCTGTGCAAAATGTGGATATAGGGTTTAAATGAGATGTTGTGTACCAATGATTTAGAACATATCCAAAGCAATCAAGGGACATTAGTATTATTACTTTCTCACTTAGGAATTCACAAAATGAATTCAACCTCTTGGTTTCAAAATAGTAACTGAACTCTTGCTCTCCTGTTTAGCACTGAGGAATATGCGGAGGGGAGCTTTCAAATTGATAAAGAATCAACAGGACAGAACCCCCTTCTATATTCTCTAGCTAATTGTTTTGGTTGGAGTCCAGAACCATTGCAAAGGAAGATAACATTGTGAACGTTAACCCAAGGAAGTGCCCGTTCAGCATTGCTGTCACAAATAACCTGTTCATGTAAACACCCATTCCGGTTTCTGACGTGCTGCTAGGCTGACCCAGATTATTAAAGCTCTTGATTTGGTCTTCCTGGTTCCAGAACAGAAGATCAGTCCTCACATTTTTCTTTCAAGGAGGAAATTTAGGTAGAGCCTACTGTTGATAGATCTCCTTTTTGGAACTCAAGGGAAGACAGCAGCAAAGAAAGTCTCAGAGGAAAGAAAGTCTCAGAGGAAAAAGAGGCCAGTCCAGGACTCTTTACATCCACCTCTCCAGACAGTGGCAGTTCTAACAGCTCCTCCCAATATTCATCAGTTAAGAAAAATTACATCACAGGGACCAAGTTTCAGGACCCCAGGATTGCCTGCTTCTTCCTCTGCTCCCCCTAAGCCCTTTATTTATATCTAGTGATATTGTTCAAAATATTTAATAACTGTGCAGCTTCCTTAGCACATGAGCAGAGGTGTGGGAGTCTGGAAGGTCCTGCACCTCCACAGTCATAGGGGGCACCAGGAATCCTTGGAACCAGCCAAGGTATGGGGCTGGAAGGCCATATTATTTAGTGACAGATGCAGAATTATTTCAGTATTTAACACCTGGTATGGAGGAACCAGCATGACTGCTAAGTGGTAGCCTGGATATACCACAATTTAAATAGCTCTGACTACTACTTTTGTTGACATTTATTTGTTTTCTCTTCTGCCTACCTTAACCAGATAGTGATGAGGAGCCAAAGTTTATTGCCATGTTTTTTCTCTCACATCAGCAGATTGCAGGTCACTTAGTAGATTCTTGACATATATTTAACTAAAGGAAAAGAGCAATTTTGTTGGATGTGATAGAGGCTAGATCTCAGGAAATAGAAAAGGGATATTTTCACCCCTGAATATACAACCTGTTAAGAGAACCTGGTGTAAGGTGAGGGAAGCCATTAATCTTAAACCTTGAAACCAGGGTTCCAACCCACTAGGACCAGGAATAAAAGACCACTTTAGTTTAAGGATTGTAGAGGAGGTTAATAATACTAATATTAAACTTTTGAAGTGGACTAGATGAAAGAAAGAAAAACTAATCCAAGAAATACTTTGGTCTTTTTTATAACACTGCACTGTTTTTAGGGATGTCAGAAATATAAGTCTATTTTTCCATTTCTGGTGAGGAATTTTAACAGACAATCCTCCCCCACAACTCCCAGAAGAAACAAGAAATTAATACACCCATGGAATGGTGCTGAGCTGCTCCAGTGGCATAACAGCAACACTCTGTGAAATTAATCTCTCTTTGCTCATTTTAGTGTCTGCCTAGAAAACATTTCTGTCGCATGGCAGACCAGATATAGATTCGATGAGGCTTGATTCCATAAGATTATCTCCTTTGGAGCATATTGGGATCCAAACATCAATAGATACAAGAACTGTTGGCATCTCAAAAGGAACAAAACTGAATTTTTCACTAAAAGTTGTGATTTGTTTCACCTTTAACAGGGGGATAATTGCTTCTCTAATTATAATTGAGCTATTTCTCATAGGAGTTTAATTGGAGGAACAGGGCACAATGTTCAACTTACTGACCCCGTCGTGCATAAATACCGTCATCTTATTTATCAACATTTGCATCTCTAATTAGCAAGTGGGAAAAAATGGGATGAAGTGCAAAAGAATAGATTATTTTGCTGGGTATAGTCATGATAAATAGGGAGCAAGTTTGTTTTTTTGTTTTGTTTTTTTTTTTTTTTTTTAAAGCTGATACTGCCAAAGCCAAAAGCTGCAGGCAGATAGAGGCACCATCTGATTATCAATAGGACACTGTTGCATGAGAGCCATTCGTGTTTCCCTACCATCCTCTCATAATCGGAACTTCATGTTGCTGAATTTGCACACAGGTCTGTTGTCTCCCAAGCTGTGCTTTATGTTCTTTGTAGTCAAAAGAGATAGACAGCAAACAAGAGTTTGAATATTAATTTGGAGAAAGAAATTGCTTTTAGTGCCCACTAATATCTACAGAATAGATAGATTCCTTGTAGATAGACTTCTTGTAGCATTGTGCAGCAACAAGAAGGAGTTTTGACTGTAGTGTGATTAGCAGCCTTGAACATGAGTTTTCCCAAATCTTAAGTTCCCTACTGCTTTCAGGCTTTGCATTGGTCCCATCAACAGCCACCAAAGTCACCTCTTTGTTATGATCACCCCATACTTTGGTCTCCAATATCTGCCCCTACCAGTTATACGCAGAGATCACCACAACTCCAGATAGGCATGTAAGCAAAATTAAAAATCATAATAGAATTAAACAACACAAGCATACTTCTGGAAAACCAAAGTAAGAAACAATAGCGCGTAGTTGACATAGATTCATAGCTTTCTTTCTGCACATGCAGAGAGATTCCATCCAGCCTATGGTACAGAATGCAGATTTTATGTGTTAGTCATCAATTCATGTATTCAATCAATAAAGATTCATTGTGTTCCAGATACTCTCCTGGTGTCATGGAATGAGTCCACTGAAGCCTTATAAGAGGGAAAAAAAAACAATAAGCAAGAATATAAGAGAATGAGGAAGATATTTTCAGATAATTACAAGTGAAAGGAAGTAAGACCAGGTCCTCTAGGAGAGTGTGTTGGTTGGTATGGACTGGAAGTCACTTCAAATTTCAAGGAGACTCTATCTGCAGAGATAATATTTGAGCTGAGATCTGAGTGACAGGAAAGAGCCAATCTTCAAAAAAGATCTGGGTCAGAAAGCTCCAGGCAGTGAGAGCAGCAAATATAAATACCCCCAGAAGGAGCTGATGTGGTTACAGGATTAAAAAGCAGGCCAGTGTATCTGAGACTCAGCGAGCAACAAGATTACTCAGTGCATGGGGGTGAGAATCTGTGTGTGGGGAGTGGGGGAGTTCAGGGACGGACAGACATGGCCAGAGACTTGGACTTGTGTCCTAACTCGTGAGAAGTCACTGGAGATTCTAAGTAAGGAACTGATGGATCATTTTGGCTGCTGCATGGAAAATACATTTTATAAATTCAATAACAAAAGCAGAGGGAGCTTTGCTGTGACCGAAGCAAGAGGAGATGATGCTCGTGCTAGGGTGGAAACAGAAGAGATAGGGAAAGGGATATATTTTAATTCCACTGGGAATCAAAATCTCTGAATTTGGCTTGTGAAATGAAGAAAATTTAGGAAACATTTTTTTTTCAAAGATAAAATGAAATCATCCATGCCAAAGATCAGCAGGCCCACAAGAATGAGTTGTTCTTAGCTGACCTGAAATCAGCGGTCAGTGGACCTCAGCTGTTTTCCAGTACAATCTGTCTCAGGGGTGCTTCAGCCAACAGGCAAAGGGCAAAGAGCTAGCCTGCGCTTCTAATCACAGGGCAGGAGGGTCTTTTGTTGTGAGGGCTCTTATATGTTGTAAACAGTGTATCTAGCTTCTCTGGTAAGTTCCCCTGCCTTGGAATTTCTTTCAGTGATTATATGCCTACAGGCACTATTTGTCATAACCTCATTGTGGCTAAAAAATGGCTGCCATCAAGAGCAAAAAGCCCGTACTTTCTAAAGGCGATCAGACATAGCTATAGGCCTGAACACTTTTCATTGGTAAATAACAAGAAGGGCTGAGAGTTCCAGATCCTGAAAGAAAAGTTTATAGAAGGGGAAAAAAAGGGGGGGGAGGGGGCTAGAAACAGTCCATGGGCACGCCAATTTATAATCATTTTGTCCTAGAAAATGTGGTCTCTAAAGGCCATTTTGGTGCCATTTTGTTCCCTTGGAAAGCACTCATACATAGTCATTCTATTTTGGATTTGATTGATTGGTTAATTGGAGGGGGTGGTTTGTACTATTTGTTCATTTGGCAACATGCTATGATCACCCCAAAGCTGAACTTAGGTTTTAGAACATTACAGATTTCAGGAGACGTTCCCCCTCACACCATGGTCTATATGCATTTAGCTCTCAAAAGCAATGAGCCAGACATATGTGCAATTAAGGCAGTGTTTCCCCAGCAGGAAAACAAATCCCCTATTTTTGGCAAATTCCTTCTCTATGTGGAATTTGCAACAACTGAGCAAAATGCCACCACAGTTTCCACTTGATTTTTTTTTTAATCCTTTGGCTAT
This sequence comes from Sylvilagus floridanus, assembly GCA_949820135.1. Classification (NCBI taxonomy): domain Eukaryota; kingdom Metazoa; phylum Chordata; class Mammalia; order Lagomorpha; family Leporidae; genus Sylvilagus; species Sylvilagus floridanus. The sequence continues at coordinate 77,147,697 of OX463238.1, forward strand.
GTTTTTACAATTGTCTAAAGATATAATTTCAATTTTTTTCAAACACCAACATTTGTTAAAGCAGAAAAATTCCCATAATCTTGGAAATCCATTGAAGGTACAAAGTATATTGCTTAATGGTCAACACAGAAGGGAAAGAATTCAGATTTTATTCCAAATATGAGAAGCTGCATACCAAGGTACATTTCATTCTTGCAAGAAGATATGCAGCACAATTCTTCCCAGGTGAGGACTTTGAAGCACCAAAAAGGAATGAGTGAGATGCCCATTCCCAGTATGAGAAACTAAGAGACAGTCCTAAGATTCCAGTTGGGGCAATTGGAGCCCAACCTAACTGTGAAAGTCTTCAGAAGGCTTAGTAGCTGTAGCTATAGTTTACAGTGGTGAAGGGGTTCCTATTTGCGTGGGGGCACATAGCTTATCCACTCTGACATGATCTGGGAGCTTCACAGAAGAGCAGAGTATCAGGCCCCCACCCGGATCACTTAGTTAGAATCTGTATTTTCACAAGATCATCAGAGCCAGGGTACAGTATTGGAGAAGGTTGGAATCACTTGAGCTCATCAGACCACACTCATGCTTAGGTCCTACTATAGAGATGCGAGATTACTAGGTATGATGTACAACCTGGTTTTAAAGCTCTCTGGGTGATTCTAAAACACAGCCAAGTTCAAGAACCACTGGTCTAAAGGGCGAGTAAAACAAACACACATGCCAGATCGTCAAACCTGTCACTTCTAAAGCAGTCAGTAATCCTTGGCCGACTCCCAGCAGCTGGCTAATGCTCCTTCGAGAAGCTTGGCTTGGCTGCATGTGCGTTTGATAATTGCCCCATAATTGCTTTTCCCATTTATTTGATTAATGTACCTGTATACAATGATTCCAAACTGAATCTCCATTCTCATAGGTGTGCACACACTTCTCAACTCTGTTGTGTCATTTTCCATCCCATTGTGCTGACTTGATGGACCCCGGGTTGAGTTTCATCTTTCTGATAGATGTGGATTTCTCTAGCTAATGGTTGCTAGACTCACTTTTCATTTTGGGTGGCATGTGGCAGTTTCCCTCTGTTAATTAGGACAAATGTGCCAATTATGTTAATGTTTCTCCTGATAGCAATCAGTGAATAATTAGATACAACACATCTGTCTTTTGCAGGGGAGTAGAATAGAAAAGAAAGCTGCAAGGTGTTCTGTTCTTTATTATTGACATATATGATTTGACAATACCTTACCCAATCACAAGGATAACAAGCTGATGGATCTTATAGAAAAGGGTGCCAACAGCAGGGCTGACACCACTCTCTTTGTTAGCATAGTCCTGACCCACATGTGAGGAATCTCTGCATAGGATTCCAGTGGCCTTTCCTTCTGTTTTAACAATAACAACAAGCTTCCATTGCCCTGTTGGTAAGTAGGTCATCTACTTACATTTAACTGTAAAAAGAAGAAAATTATTAAGTGAAGGTACTTAAACCTATCATAAAGAATTCACCTTTATTGATATAAAAGATCCCACTCAGAGAAATGAAAAAATTTTCAGCCTACTGAATTGTATTGAAGGTGCTATAAACATGTAAATTCTCATTGAATTATAATTTCTGTTTATGTGTTTATAAACAATTTTGGGGCCATATGGCTAATAGAAAAATTTTGTTTCTGTTGTCACTTGGGGGGAAGTTTCTACCTATACTGGACAGGGCTTTAGATTGGTGGAGTTGTAGCCAAATATCATGATACAGACCTTGCTCTTGTGTTGATTATAGACACGTGAAGAAGTAGCACATGAAATCAGCACCTTAGTGTCCTTGAACATAGTCAAAATGTGCCCTAAGATTAAGCTTTTTATTTAGTTTAAAATGTAAAGAAATACTTTCTAGCAAATATGGTTCACATTCCTAATGTTTTTAGAATTCCACTCTGTACCTTTATCATTTAAAGGTACATCCTTCACTAGTGTAATATGTATCACTGTTGTTTCAGATATATTGTCCCTAATGTTTTGCTATAAGCAGTTGGTCAGATAAAATGACCAGAATGTCAGCTTATAAATGTGTTTGTTTTTTTGTTTTTTACTATGACACTAGGGGGAAAAAAGGCACAATTCAGAAGGGACATTTAATGTATCCTGGGATAGATTTCTTTGCCAAGGGGATTGGAACCAATGAAGTATCAAGGAAGGAAACCATGGTGGTTGATCTTTATCATTGTGTCCCCAATAGCCTCCTTTTTAATAGTCAAATAGGAACATATTTATATGTTAAACAACTTTACATAGCATATCATGAAAAATTTACTGGAACTAATACTTGACCCATAGCTGTATTTTCTAACGGGGTCCTCCCTTTCTAGATTCAATATGAAAATACTGTTGGAAGTTTTGGAATCTGTCTTAGGTAGCATCACTTTTATGATGTTTAATTATAAAGATGGGAGGGGAGTGAATGAAGGTTAGAAAATGAGTATGGGAGATCAAAATTAAACTGAGGACTATAACTTATCCCATATTTAATTATGAGCTATAAATGGATAATCCATTGGGAATGGTAATCCATTTTTCTCTGCTTTGTTGGTGATACAAAGCAAAAATAACTTTAAAGAGTAAATTATTTAGGGAAGGAGTGATAGAGAATTTTTGAAATATGAGGGTTGTTGAATGCTGGAGTAGCCACTAAAAAAAGTTATGGAAGCATGAACCTTTTAAAAATTATCTCCATGTTTTGCTGCAAGATTTCTCTTTTCTGAACAGTACTTAGATAGCCAATAGTTCTGACTTTTATAAAACACCAGCCACACTGAAACTATAAAGCCATGCAGCTTTGGAGCCATAAAAAGAAAAAGCTGTTTCTTAAATCACACCATACACAAGTAGGGATGGCAATTTTATACACATTTTTTGAGAACACACAATATGGAATCAATATGCGGCAGTCCTAAAACTTGTGATCAAATTGGGAATCACTCATCTCCATTAATAAAAATCACAGTATTTTGAGAACTCTGTGCCAGGCAAGAGGCATCAGTAGAACTAAATACCCTACCTGCTGAAGGGATTGCGCAACACCTCACCCTCCTGCTAGCAGAGTTGGGAAGCAGTCCTCACCTAGGAAGGTCAGAAATATGACATCTCTTCTGGTGCATGCACTAGACGGGATTGAGGCTATAAATCAGGGGAAACTTCCCTCAACAGGAGAGTTTTGTGAATGAAGACTCATAAACCATCACCTGTAATCCTGTGCAGAAGGAAACTGAAAGATTTCTCCTGGGTGTTTTGTGTATGTGGGTGTGTGGTGTGTGTGTGCACTAGATATTATGAATTTAAAGATAGATAATTCTTAATGGAGACACTGACAGGAAGTGACTCCTCAATGTTTAAAGTATATTACGTAAACACAGATTTGTTTGGAGTAAGTTTGTATCAGAGAAGAGATAATTAAAATAGACTTATTGACTGTCTCCTAATTCCAGTTGCTTTTCCTTCTGTATCTCAGTTAATCCTCCTACAGTGACAGGAAGATTACACTTATACTCCACCTTATACTGGTGGAGATTGTGATCTACCAGCTTACAAACCTACACAAGGCTGCAAAGTCAATTAGTGGACAGGCTGAGCTATGGAGACCAGACTAACTAGGGCCCTTTCAGATCCTTGTAAGAGAAAATACTTTTATTGACTTTATGTCTTTGAAATTTGATTCATGAAAATGGAGCACATTGCATATGTGACTTTATTTGATCAGTTTTTATAAGCTCCTCAGATAATATCCAGACAAAAGTATCTTTTGAAAAAAGTCATTTATTTATTGTCTTTTGGAAATAGTCATTTATTTATAAACAAAAGCTGGATGTGGTACATTAATTGTGAAAAATATACTAATATGAGATGTTTATAGGGGAAGTGGATGGGGGTATCTGGGCTCTCTTTGTATTACTATCTCATCATTTTTCTTCCTAGAATGTAAAAGAGAAACTCAACTTCAGGGTTCATTAATGACTCCATTATCTAAGAAAAAGATGATTAGGAAAACCAAGATTACAGAAATGGGACCAATGTGAGAAAATACCATGATGGTTTCAATACCTGTTAAGCTTTTCTTATTTGTTGAGCATTCACATGAAATTATCTAGAAACTCACTGGAACTATGAATAGATCTTAACAAAGACTGGGAGTGAAGATAATGATTTTTTGAGTTATCAACTCTAAGAGTAAATTAGATCACCTGGACAACACATAGAAACCTATGGTTTTCAAACCTGGCACATTGGCATCACTTGAGGAGCTTTTGAAACTATCCATGTGTGGGCCCTTCTTCAGCCCAGTGAAATCAGCACCTCTGCAGGTGGATCCCAGGCATGAGACATTACTAAAAGTTACCCAGGTGACTCTGCTGTACAGCCAAGATTAAGAACCACTGTACAAAGAGGAGAAAAGAATAGAGAGATCCTTGAGAAGGACCATCTGAAAATGATGGATGAAGAGAGGGAATGAGCTGAAAGAAATTTTAGAAAGAACAGAAAATTAACTGGCAAGAAAATAACAGAAGGTGGCCGGCGCCGTGGCTCAACAGGCTAATCCTCCGCCTTGCGGCGCCGGCACACCGGGTTCTAGTCCCGGTCGGGGCACCGGATTCTGTCCCGGTTGCCCCTCTTCCAAGCCAGCCCTCTGCTGTGGCCCAGGAGTGCAGTGGAGGATGGCCCAGGTGCTTGGGCCCTGCACCCCATGGGAGACCAGAAAAAGCACCTAGCACCTGGCTCCTGCCATCGGATGAGCGCGGTGCGCCGGCCGCAGCGTGCCGTCCGTGGCAGCCATTGGAGGGTGAACCAACGGCAAAGGAAGACCTTTCTCTCTGTCTCTCTCTCTCACTGTCTACTCTGCCTGTCAAAAAAAAAAAAAAAAAAAGAAAATAACAGAAGGTTTTCAGAGGGACAGTGCAGTTATCTGTTATGGAGAGGTCTTTGAATCTGGCAATTAGGGTGGCCCCAGGTCACCTTTGAAAGTGAAGTTAGAGTAGAGTGGTGAGCAAGAATCCAAAGGTCAGTTAAAGAGTGAGAAGGCAAGTGGATTGATGAAGACTGAATCATCTACACTTTAGACAGTTTACCCACCAAAGAGAAGAAAAGACTGCCACTTAGCTGGGGAGGGTGGGCATGTCAAGGGACAATCTTGTTGGTTTGTTTTAAAGACAGATTAGATGTGTGACTTGTGTGGGTTACTTGAGACTCAGTAGAAAGGAAGAGCTTTAGGAGCAGTTTCACCTTTTGGCCTTTTTGCTGTGTTAAAGAACAGAGGTATACATCATCTGCCCAGGATAGGGAGATCATGAAAATACTGAGGACTCTGTGGATGACCCAGGGCCTCAGAAAACTCAAGAAGTAGACAAATAGGAAGTCACAAGTAAGTGTAGTTTCTGAATGTGAGATGTTAGCAATGGAGAGTTGGGAATGGTCTTGGAATTGGTTTCCAAACCTTCCAGTTTCTCTTCTGGGTGAACTTTCTTGCCTGTCCAGCAGTTTTCAGCTAGAGTAGGCTGGCCTTATTTTTGTTTGTCTCTCCTTGAGTGAATGTTGAGCAAGGCCTTACAATGTGCAGATGACTCCTTGCCACTGAGAAAATAACAAGCCACAGAGTGTCCAGTTAGACTTCACATGGTGAATCATAGCATCGGGATATGTACAAATAGTGTCATCTGGACAGAATTTAATGGGATGTAGTTAGGTAAACAAATGTGTCCATTGAAAATATTTTTTAATATCTTTCATTTTGTACTAGACATTATCCTCTTTATACTAAACTTACATCTTCACTGATAACTTATTTAATGTAATAAAGAGAACAACTTAATGTATGGAATGAATTATTTACTCTGTAAAGGAATAATCCTCTTTTAAAGATTTATTTATTTGAAAATCAGACGGGGGAGAGACAAAGAGATGATTGATTGATTAGTAGATAAATAGATCGTTCTTCCATCTACTGGCTTACTCCTAAACAACTGCAGAAGCCAGGACTGGGCTGGGCCAAAGTCAGAGTTCCACATGGGTCTCCCTCTTGGATGGCATGGGCTCAAGTACTTGGGCCATCTTCTGCAGCTTTCCCAGGCACATTAGCAAGGAGCTGGATCACAGGTAGAGCAGCTGGGACTGGAACTGGTGCTTTGATATGGGATACCAGCATTGCAGGCAGCTGTCTAACATGCACAACCCCTGTTCCTAGTGGAAGAATTAATATTACTATCAACTTAGTATTTGCATGGCAGTCATCAAAACTGTTTTTACATCTATTATATTTTTCATAATTCACAAAAATCTTAGGGAGTTGATAAGTAGCTAAGTTATTCTTAGTTTAGAGGGAGAAAAAAAAGCTTTAATGATTTCCTATGATTTGTTCAAGATGGTAGAATAAGTGAATGGTACATCTGGGTCTTAACCCTCGGCCTTCATTATTGACACTCAAGTGTCTTTGGCAAGATCTCATTGGCCTTCTGTAGAGGTGCAATGACATTAACTACAGAAACATCTCAGAGAAATTTGTGGAACTCTACCGCCTTTGTCTCCAACTCCCAGTCCTGTTACTCTCCTGCCTGTTATTATTCCCAGGTCTGTTTCCTTCATTCTTGCCTGGTAGAGCTCCCTCCTTGGTAACAGAACTACAGTTATCCCATACCCTACCATAGTGATCTTCAAATATTTCACTAGCATATCCATAAAAGTCTTTAAGAAAAACTGTATATTCCTCTGCATACTCTTAACTTAGTATATAAAAAGCTTTTATCACAAAAAGTGGGCAAACATACCATGTCTGGGTATATTATAAATATTGGTATTTAAAAAAAGCTAGAGAATCTAAAGTTATCTAATGAAATGTAAACAGCAAAATGATTTTTTACTCAACATTGCCAATTAACAAAATATGAGAGCAAATCCTTCTTTACTAGTAGCGAAATTTATAATATTCCTTTTTCTACTGTAACTTTTATTTCTACATGGCTCCCCATAGATTTTAATCCTGATATAAATTTTAGTGATAAAATTTATTGACAATCATATTTCTCTGAAATAAAAATGTGCATATAAATTTTGTTTCCTATGACCATTAGAATTTAAGTACTAAATTTCTTCTGAATTACCTTGTCAGTATATTCATTATGATTATTACATGATTAGTCTAAAAACTCAAATATATTTTGATAAGTAATTAGTATAAAGACTGAATTTTTATTAGAAATATATCTTTTAATAGGAGAAATGGGGTTTTCATCCTCCCCTAATAACTTATTAGTCATGTGTGAATGTTATTAATGCTGAAATAAGACAGGATAAAATCAATTTTATTTCTCTCTGCCATTTATAATAAATTCAAATACTGAGAATTTTCTTGTCATACCTAAGTAAATAGTTACTCATAGAATTGTATTATAACCATGTCCCTCAACTCTTTGCACATTATAGGCCAAAAATTGAATAGTGACTTGTTATCAAAATTTACGTTCAATGAGCCATCAACTGTTCTTTTAGGTCTTCCTTCATTTTCATGAAAGTAAAGAATGGTAGAGGCTGCGGTATAGCAGGTAAAGCCTCTTCTATGCTCCCATATTGGTGCCGATTCGAGTCCCAGCTGCTCCACTTCCATTCCTGTTAATGTGCCTGGAAAAGCAGCGAGAATAGCCCAAGTCCTTGGGCCCCTGCATGCACATGGGAGACCTGGATGAAGCTCTAGGCTCCTGGATTTGGCCTGGCCCAGCCCTGGCTGTTATGGCCGTTTGGGAAGTGAACCAGTAGATAGAAGACTTCTTTCTGTCTCTCTGCCTCTGCCTCTCTCTAATTCTGACTTTCATATAAATAAGTTAATTAATTTTTAAAAAAGAATTGGAAACTATCTTGTTTACAAAAGTATGTATTACCTGGTTGTTCCAATCCTGTGTTGTCTCAACTACTGCACTAGTATTCCCACCATTTCCCCATCTTGGAAGTTCTTGCTTAATGTACAATGGTAAGATTTCGATGCCTTTCTTTTGAAAAGTAGAGGACAAGTTCTTGGGAAGTTATATTGAGCAAGAAGTATAATATAAGATAAAAACATAGATTTACTTAAAAATACTTATGCTTGCATCTCCCTTAGATGTGTTTGCATACTGCTGGATCATTGACTCTAGCTTTGAAATCTTGGTTTGAAATCCTACTTGAATCCAGTTTGAAATCCTTGGACTTTCCAATACTTTTTTTTATCTAGAAATTATTTATAACTAGAAACCATTTATATACCTTCTTTTATAATGTTCAGCATGGCTTAGTTTATATTATTTCTCCAGGTCATTTGCATGTGAAGAAAACCTAATAGAAGAATTAAAAGCTAGTCCTCAAAGACATTTCAAGTCACACCAAAGATTTGGGAAGCAATTTTGAGAGCAATAGAACTTTCCTGATGTCCCTAAAATCAAATCACACACAGTCCCGGTGGTAGCTATGAAGTAAACCTGTACTGGTGACCACTGGTGGTAGTGGAGGGCACATTCAGTGCCTCTTTCCTAAGGATCTCACTTCTCTGGGAGCACCAGCCAGGAGCTGAGCTAAGTTGAGTCCTGGGGGGCTAGGACGTGTCTTGGTATCTCATCTTCATCCAGCCACTAGCTCATGACCTGGAGCCCTCAGTGACCATGCTCAAGGTTGGAGCATTGCAGTGGCCTCCTTCCAATTCTGTGCTTAGCAGACAGAGAAGAGCCCAGAGCTCAGGCAGGCAGTTGTGAATTCGGCTCTCAAGACTGTACACACAGGCATGTAAGTGGCCTTTCCAGACCTGTTGCATGGACTAGAGGTAAAGTATACAGTCTACCTAGCTGGGTGCCTGGAGTGCTCAGTAGTGCTCTTGTCTCCTCCATCTCCCCTGATGGCCAACCTCTCCATTCCTTTACCCCTATCTGTGTCCTGCTAATTTCGGCATAGGGAATGTTCTCTGCTCCCTTAATCCAGGTTCTGATTCTTGTGATCTGCATTAAGAACTACAGGGTGTCTTGGTCTCCTCCAGATCCCACGCTGGATCTCTCCTGCGCCAAAGAACAGTTATTGTTGTGTAACCAGAAGATGTGTCTGATAATTCCTGCCTCTTTTTATTCCCATTAAACCGACCCATCTACCCCAGAATCCTCTCTGTGGGAGGAATAGAAGCTGACAAGTGAGCTCAGAGACAATCAGTCATGAATTTGGGAGTGATGGAGACAACAGAGGTGACTAAGAGGAAATCCCATCTCTGGAGGACTTGGATAAAAATATTAAAACTCCTGATATGCATGCCATGCAGTAGGGGTGGGGCAGAATAGACACCGATATTCCTGAAAGAATCAATGATGGCAGATAAGTTGAAATACTAGGAGAAAAAGACTGAAAATTCACAAAGGTAAAATTAAAAAAAGATCATAATGTGGATGATTTAGGCTAAGTAAAGAAATCAACATTTTTATAGTTTCTATTCTAAGTAAAAATAATAGTAAAATATATTGCCTATCATTTACGCCTTATTAGCAAATACACTAGTGAATATGTCTCAGATCAATTTTCATAAAATGCCTTTGATTAAAAGTCTACTTATACTTTCAAAAATGATGCAGTATATGATTTCTGTAGCTCAAAAGAATTAGAAAATAATATTTATACAGATTAATTAAAATGTTCTAATAACTGCAAAGCAAAGGCATGCAAATGACATCTCCAGAATTACAGATTCATAGAATTTAAATAGAACTACATATTTACACTTAGCATACAAGAGATTGGTCAATTTAATACTCAATTGCTTTAATGCAGTCGTAGAGTTATAATCCAAAGGTGAGTGGACTTTGTCTGGTAGAACTGTCAGTGTAAGTAAGAGGAGCTCAGGTATTAAAATACTTTTTGTAGCTTTTAGATGAATACCATTTATCTTTGTTTTAGCATTATTTGTGCTTTGTCCATCACCTTTAATATAACTTCTGATGTTAATAATATCATTTGTATATTTCCTATAGGCCAGGCTCTAATGTGTTTCCCATAGTAATTCATCTAATCCTTAAACATGTTATGAAATAGCTCTAGAATTATCCTCATTTCTTAAATGAGGACCCTGAGGCATGCAGAAGGTTAGACTCTCATCCAAGAGATGTGCAAACTTTAAGCCACAAATGTTGGAGCTTGACAGCTAACAGCAGCTCTCTTAGTTGGAACTCCAAAATAAGATTTTCAGTTGCGCACAATGGGGCTATTCAACACCAGTCACACCAGTCGATGAAAGAAAATACAAATAGGTCATCCTAATCTGGCCTTAGGACTGTTTTCATTACCTGTTAATAAAACCCCATGCCTTTATAAATACTTGGGAAGATTACTTCAAATACACTCCAAGTATTGAAAAGACTGCAGTTCCCGAGCTGCAAGGACAGTCAGGATCTGAACAGTACTTTGTACCACTGCAACCATGACAACAAGTTATGGCTAATGGTCGAAGTCTTATTGGTTTCTGAACTTCCATCTATTTTTCTCCCTTCTTGAATGTTTTATACATATCTAAAAATAACTCCTAACCCAGAAACACTTTTCTCTTGTATAAATCTTGCTAAATGGGCGGTATGGGGAGAAGACCAGCCACAGGGTGAGATCAACAAAAAGCATTAAAAATGCCAAAATATGAAGACTAGTCCAAAGCCAGTCCAGGGTACTGACTTCTGATTAGTTTGCAAATAAATATCATTGCAGTAATATAGCTAATTAATTACTGACCAATGCAGTAAAATTTAGCACCATAAAAAATCCCATGTTTCTTAGAATTTTAGATACAGCGAATGTAAGGAGATTCACCCTGCAATTAATTCAGATGGAAGAACATTACATTCTCTATCAGTGTTTGTCCTGAAGACATTGCATGAAAAGTCTATAATTTTTTACAAATTTTATTTATTTATTCAACAGGCAGGGAGAGGGACAGAAAAAGAACTCCCATCCACTGGTTCACTCTCCAGATGTGTGTGATGATGAGGGCTGAGCCAGGGTCGAGTGCAGGAGCTGTGAGTGTCAGGCACCCAATTACTGCTGCCTCCCACGGCCTGCATAGAAGAAGGTGGAATCAGGCGCTGAAGCGCCTGGGATCAAACCCAGGATGCTGATGTGGGACCCAAGTATACTAACCACTAGACCAAACACTCACCTGAAAGGATTATTTTTTTTAAATAATTATTTATTTTAAAGTCAGAGTTACATAGAGAAGTCTTCCATCCGCTGGTTAACTTCCCAATTGGCCACAAGGGGCCATAGCTGTGCCAATCCAAAGCCAGGAGCCAGGAGCTTCTTCCAGGTCTCCCACATGGGTACAGGGACCCAAGGACTCGGGCTATCCTCCACTGCTTTCCCAGGCCATAGCAGAGAGCTGCGTAGGAAGTGGAGCAGCTGGGTCTCAAACAGGCACCCATAGGGATGCCGGCACTGCAGGTGGCAGCTTTACCCGCTATGCCACAGTGCCAGCCCTCCTAAAGGATATTTTTAAGTTGTGATTGTGTCTCTTATATTGTTTTCTCTTGCTGATTCAGGCATTTTTTTGCATGATAAACAGAAGTATTTTCATGCATTGTTTTACCCACCTTGTATCTTCTGTTTTCATTAATGCTTTCTCATTTTTATCTCAGACAAAATGGTAATAAAGATTGTTTGGGTCATATTAGCCCTGTACATATTCTTTTTATCAATATCAATTTTAAGTTCTTAATGCTAAAATAAGGCTGATCTAACAGAAGCAGAAGTCATCAGGATTTTTATTTGTGTGGATTTTTTTTTTTTTATTTAAAAGGCAAAGAATCTAAAGAGACAGATTTTTCCAACCACTGATTCACTCACAAAATGCCTGCAACAGTGCTGGGCCAGATCAAAGCCAAGAGCCCAGAACTCCACCCAGGTCACCCACATGAGTGGCAGGGGCCCAGCTACTTGAGCCACCACATGTTACCCAACAGAGTACACATTAGCAGGAACTTGGAATCAGAAGAGACAAGACTCAAACCCAGGCACTCCAAATGGAATGCAAGCATCCTAGGTAGTGCTTTAACTTCCAGGTCAAGCACATATTCCAAAGTACCAACTTCATGGATGCCTAAAAATATGCATAACAAATTTAATCCCATTACGTTTGTACCTTCATCCAACACTAATTATACACCTACTACATGCCAATTCTAAGTCCTGAGAGGATAACAATTATTAAAAATAAGACTAAAAATCTCTAGAGCTTACATTCTATTGAACAATACAGCCAATAAATAATAAAAATGAAGTATAGAATATGTGAGATGGTAAGAAATTCTATGAAATACATAAAGGAATGGAAGGTGATATGTTAGGGTAGAAGCAGAGAGATTGCAGTTTTAAGGATTGAACAGGAAATGTCTCATGAAGGTGACATCTCAGAAAAGAACAATAGAAGGAAAGAGAACAAATTTTGCAAGTCCCTAAGGAAAGATTACTCTGTGCAGATGCACCAGCAGATTCAGATCTCCAAAATAAGAGCATTCCTGAGGGGTACAAGGACCAGGAAGAGGGGATAGCTGGTAAGAGATGAGGAAAGGAGAGAGAAAGCAAAGGGGGTGAGTGAACTCAGAGGGGACAGAGCTGGTGATGCCAGCTGACCGTTGTAAGGACTTCAGCTTTGTGAGATAAGGAGACATTGGACGGTCTGCGATGTGGAGTAGCATGTTCTGATTTAACGTTTATGAATCACACTGACTACTGTGTTGAAAATAGCCCTGCTGGCCAAGGGGACAAGGAGAAAATAAGACCAGAATTTATTGTGAGGATGTGAGAAGTGGGCAGAGCCCTGCTGTGCTGCTCTAACACCAAGTGGGCAGAGAAAGTGTGGAGATGAGTGAGTGTGTGAAGCCTGGGGTTTGTGTCTCAGTAACTGGAAGGCTGCAGTTGGCAGTCCTGAGCTGGCTGAGGCTACAGGAAGAGCAGGGTTGGAAAGGCAGTGCCGGAGGTCACTATGAGACAACTGAGCGGTGTCACACAAAGGCAGTTGGATATACGAGTCTGGAGTTCAGGGGTGGGGTCTGGGCTGGAGATAAATTTAAGAGTCATCTGTGTGAGACTGGATGAGCTCAACAAAGAAGAGAATGGATAGAAAATGCACAAGAGAAAAGGCCCAAGGACTGCGCCATGGGAGCACACAATGCTGGTCCCAGCTCACTGTGTTGCTACAGCAATGCGCCATGAACAAAGAAAGCCAGTGAACAGTAGGGATGGACCATCTCCATTCAATCCTGCTGATGAGTCAAGTCCAGCGAGCTCTAAGCGGGCACCAGCAGGTGTCACAGAGTGGTGACTAGAAAGTGAGGTTGTGCTGAAGTGCTGGAACTGAGTACGATTGAGGATGGGTTCTAGAGAGATGAAGAAGGGAATTGAAGACAGTGAGTATCAACAGCTATGTCAAGGAGTTGTGGAGAGTGAGCAGGGAAGTGTAGGGGTGACTAGAGGCAGACGTGGGTAGGGAAGGTTTCTGTTTCAAGTGGTGAAAAATAATAGCATGTCTGCTTCCTGATGGAAGTGATTCAGTCTCTGGAGAAAGCTGAATGATCCAGGAGAGAGAGGGGAGGATGGCCAGGATGAGTCCTTGAGAATAGAGTGGGGATGGGAATCAGAGTACAGATCAGACGTGACATAGAGGAGCATGAAGAGCTCCCCTAGGGACAAGAGAGAGGGTATAGTTTGGGTGGGTCTGTAGATAGGGGAAGCTTTGGGATAAACTCGTGATTGTCAGTTCTCTCCGTGACAAAATTGTGGTCATCAGCTGTAAGTGAAGACGGAAGAGGCGGTAGTGTTTTAGGAGAGAGGAGAAAGTGTGAAATCGTTGTCTGGGAGAGTGGGAGAGTGAGCAGACGGTGAAAATAGAGTACAACTTGGCAGAATTAAGCGCCCACTTGCGTTCTGTTATCATGAATTTAAGATGAGCCCATCCACTTGTGTTCAGTTATCCTGAATATAAGTGTGTATGATCGTGTTCCACGCCAAGAAAATAGAGATAGTGTAGGAGAATAGTGGGCAAGGGAGTGTTTGAATGACAGACTGAAGGAAATAATGCAAGGACTGCTGATAAAGTTAGGCACTGGAATTTATGCTTGGGAAAGATGGGTGGGGTGACATGAGAGAATAAGAAATAAAGATTGTAGGCCCTGGTGAAGGGTTGTTGAACTAGGCATAGACTCAGCAGGAAAGATGGAAAATGGTAAAAGGAGTGGGTGGTTGAAACCAAATTTATGGAAGAATTGCAATTCATTAGAAGGAGAAGAGTTGAACCAGTGCTTCTCAAATTTTAATATGCATATGAATCCCCTGAAGTTCTTGATAAGATTCACCTTTGATCTGATAAGTCTACATGAATGGAGCTGAGTTTTTGCATTTCTTTCAAGCTCCCAGGTGATATGGATGCTGTTGGACCAGGAATCTCATGTCAAAAGGCAGTGTTCAAGCATGGTATTTCTCAACCCTACCAGTAATTTACAACCCTTCAGTGAGTTTAAAGATAAAAACACTAGACCCCTGCAGATCAGTGAATCAGTTTCTGTGGGTTGGATTTAGTTTCTCTGGGTTGATTTAGAATTGATATACTATAAATGTTCTGTAGGTTATTCTACTGTGAACCCTGACTTGAAATATCTCTGGCCTTAGAAGATGGCACTTTAGAGACCAAGATCATTGTAGGACAAAGAGTCTTGGTACTCAGGGGACAGGATGTTGGCAGTATCATTCTTGTAGTTATTAAAATCAGAAATTATACCGGATATAGTGACTATAAGCCCAGAGTTCTGTACATGACTAAAAAAATGTAGTGCTCAGATGATAAAATTGGATGGCATGAGATTCAGAGCATCTGAATCTGGAATAGAAAGTGCAAAGCATGGACACTTACCTATAACCCAGGCCTGGTAGCTCTTGGGGTTTAGGAAATCAAACATTCACGATTCACATGTATGCCAGAAGAACAGATGCTAATGGCATGAACAAGAGCTAGGGTTTAGTTACAAAAAGTTGAAGACAATACTCTAAAAAGTGTTTGAAACTGAATAATTTTGCTGATCTACTCCAAGGCACTGTGAAAAGCTCAGGGCTTATGAAGAAGGGGATGTCCAGTGCAGCCTGCAGCTATGGTACAGGTGGTAAGGAATGACCTGCTGCCATGGCATAAGACCCTCATGGAGAAGATGGTCCTAAGGCAAAGGGCTGGGGCACCCCCAGCCATCCTGGGACTTGGGAGCTGAGGAGGTTTCCAGAAAAGATGAAGTCTTTGGCTCCCCTCTTCATTCCTTCATTCCAAAGGACTTTAAAGTCCTTTGTTTCTTCCAACAAAAACACACAAGTCAACCCAACGTGGAACAGATAAAAAACAGAGCTTCTGTGATTTAACAGGTGGTTAGGCATGGGGACTGAGCCCTCTCCAAGTCTCTAAGGCCTCCACACTGCTGTTGAAGCTACTTAGGAACCCTAAAATCTCAGGTCATGGTCAGTGCTCCAACATGGGCAGCAGACACTTGAGAAAAATGGGGGGTTATATATGAAAAAACAGAGGTCATCAATCAACAAGCATGTGCATCTCTTTAAATCTTCTGTCAACCATGCACATTGAACTCTTTCTTTCATGTAATAAATTCTTGAAATAAACAAGTGGTTGCTCATATTCCTTTGGATCCCTTTAAGTCATCCATGATTAGGATAACATTACCAGTGTTAAACTGATTCATTAACATAGAAGATTTCATAATATTGCACAATCATGACTTAGGCCAGGTTCTCTAGAAGCAAGCCATTGTAGCAAGTAATTTTTAAAGAAGTGCTCCCAGGAGAGCCTAGTAAAGTTGAAAGAACAAGCAGAAGAGCAAAGGTGAAGCCAAGTAGTAATGTAAATTCAGGCCATATCCCAGGCCTTTTGCTACAGCCTGGTCCAAAAGGAGCTGAACAGAAAGCATATTTTATTTATTTTTTTAAGTTTTCAAATACCTTTTTTTAAATTTATTTTATTTATTTGAAAGAGTTAGAGAGGTAGAGACAGAGAGGTCTTCCATCCACTGGTTCACTTCCCAGATGGCTGCAATGACCAGAGCTGAGACGATCCAAGGCCAAGAGCCAAGAGCTTCTTTCAGGTCTCCCATGTGGGCACAGGGGCCCAAGGACTTGGACCATCTTCCACTGCTATCCCAGGCCACCACAGCTGTATTGGAAGAGGAGCAGCCAAGACTAGAATCGGTGCCCATATGTGATGCTAGCACTTCAGGCCAGGGCATTAACCCATTGCGCCACAGCACTGGCCCCAGAAAGCATATTTTAAGTACCCTCTTGCAATGGCTAACAGGGAAGCTGCAGATCAAGTTATGAACTCCCAGGCATTTCAAGAGGTCATGAGAATCCCAAACTCTGACAGCAGTTTTTAAGGAAAAGGCATGCTGATTACAAACAGTATAAAAAACTCTAAGGGCCAATCAGTGCCTTCTCTAAGTTGGAAGTTTTCTTTAGAATGGAATCGATAACCTAGGTCATGACCAAATTAACCAACATTAATGTCAACTTTCAGTTACCATCAAGGAGGTTTCTAGTAATATAAATTTTGCTACCATTTCCTGTGCACTTCCAGTAAGATCATATTTCACACAGAATGTGATATTGGAGAAAATCCAGGTCAAGTGAGTATGAGTATGTAGATATTCCAAAAACTTCATGCAAAATAGAATTAAAAGAAAAGTTTATTTGGGTGACCACAAAAAGGTTGAAATATACATATACACAGAGTCTTAGAGAAGTTCATGACATTATGAAAAAGTTATGCATGATTTCAAAATTTGGGGTGCAAAATAGTACCTTTTACCATGAACTTTTAAGTCCATGTATCTCTATATATGTATATCATATGAGCTATATCTAAGAATGGTCCTGACTTAATGTACAGTCTATTTTTGAAAACAAAAATCATACTTTCTTTTAATTCCATTTTCCATGAACTTCTGCAAGTCCATGCATAAATATATATATATATATACACACACACATCAGATGTATCCAAGGAATGCCCTAATTAAAGGTATAATCTGTGAAAACGAAAAGCATACTTTAAAAATCCACTGTTTGAGATGGATTCCATTCCTTTGCTCACTCCCATTAGTGTAAATATGAAGAAGGGTTAGCTGTTTCAGAATTTACACCAATACTGATACTCGTTCAAGTCTACATCCCCCTGTGTTTCTGCATTTCAGGGCTGCTGTGTGTTTTTGTTTTGCCCCTTCTGCATTGCCTCTCTTCTAAGGATTAGAAGCACGTTATTGGAGAGTCCCTGCATGCCATCTAATTGAGACCTGTGATGTCAAGCCCACTGGCAGATTTAGAGATTAATTCCTAGACCTCTTGTGGTGCTAGGGAAGCTTCTTAAAATTTTTGAAAATGGCAACAATATTGACTCCTGACTAATAAAGGTTACTTGTATCCACATCTACCGTAATGTGGGAGGAAAGTTTAAGTGTGGTAAATACCAATGTTGTTTTTTCTTTATTGAAAAAAAAATTCATGCATAGCAAGAAAAACAACACAATTGCCAAGATAAGAAATAATTTACCCTTCACAAAGACAGTGTATACAGTTGTATTTTCTTCCTTTTATTCAGCAAGGGTAACATGACTGTTGCTAAATTGACACTATTTACATAGAAAAACTGTAGTTTAATGAATTTGAACAGTCAGATCTTTAATATAGTTTCTCAAAAGCAAACCATGAGCAGAAGACCAAAGCGCTAAAGATATTCAAAAAGAATGATTTGAGTAGTACTTGTCAGCTCTTTGAATTATATTGAGGGTTTGTAGAGACAAGTGTGTATGTGTGTGTGTGTGTGTGTGTGTGTGTGTGTGTGTGTGTTTTAATATTTTGGCTTAAATGTGCTTTGCTACATTTTACAATCAGTGCATTTTCAGGGAAATTTAATCCATGTGTTGCAGTGAGGCTACACGTAAATCATCCAAATGCTGGTTTATTAGAGCTGCGTGATGTCTAAAATGCCTTTTGAGCTTTTTTATAGTCCTTATATTCCTTTCTGAAAAGCAGCAGGTAAGTTGCCAAGAGTAAACAAATCAAATAGCAAAAGGTTTGAGTTGGGTTTGAAATGCTTAGCCCATTATTTTTGATTGGGTTCTGAACTTGGCAGTGCATATACCCCATTCCTGCCTGCAGGGCAAAGAGAAAACAATTTGAACACTGTATTCCCCAGTGGGTTCATTGACATTTGAAAATAATGTAGTACAGACAGAATCAGCATGTTTGGCAGGTGAGTGATACTTAACATGACCTGGCAAAGTTACTTGCTTCCAGTTTGCTGAAGTTCATAGCGTGGAATGATGTTATACATGTCACAAAACACAAGCTAGGGTAAACAGTCTTCAAGGGCCCCATACTGGGGATTTATCTGACTTTCTTGTGCACCTTTAGGTAGAGTGGTTGAAAAACGAAGACATAATTGATCCTGTTGAAGACCGGAACTTTTACATTACTATTGATCATAACCTCATCATAAAGCAGGCCCGCCTCTCTGATACTGCGAATTATACCTGTGTTGCTAAAAACATCGTTGCCAAGAGAAAAAGTACAACTGCCACTGTCATAGTTTATGGTGAGTAAGCTTTCCAGCTCTCTGTTTCACGTCTAGCTGCAGTATCTCGTAGTTATAGGTAACTTCAACCTCCATTGCTATGCTTTCTAGCCTCTCACAGGGACAGTGAGGTTTACCTACTTCCCTGCTACCCAAGTAAGAAAACTCTGGCTTGGGGCTGGCCCTGTGGCACAGTGGATTAAGCTGCCATTTGCAGTACTGGCATCTCATGTGGATACCAGTTGGAGTCCCGGCTGCTCCATTTCTAATCCGGCTCTCTGCTCATGGCTTGGGAAAGCAGTGGAAGATGGTGCAAATGCTTGGGCCCCCGCACTCACATTGGTGACCCAGAAGGAGCTCCTGACTCCTGGCTTCAGATCAGCCCAGCTCCTGATTGTTGTAGCCAATTGGGGAGTGAACCAGCAGATGCAAAATCGAACTCTCCACCCCTACCCTGCCCCGTAACTCTGCCTTTTAAATAAGTAAAATTAATTTTAAAAAAAGAAAGTCTCAGCTTTAAAATTCTCAGCCATTGGTCATCAGCTTCCAGAAAAGTGTCCATGGATCCCTAAGACACGCACCACCCACCCTGCCTCAGCCCCACAAGTTGTGGCACCAAGCCCTATGCTCAAGCCTGGTGATGAAGATGCTTAATCAGCCTGCTGCTGTTTCTGTGGGCAGGGCTCAGCCTAGTGACTATAAAATTTTTGCAACACTGGAGCTGGCCTGTTTCCCAAGCACATCAGAGCAACTTGAACTCCCTAAAACCTGTTGATTCCCTCCCTGAGACACATGCAAAGGGATGATATGGACAGCCATGGTCAAGTGGCCCTCACCCCAAGAACATGCCAGAGTCCAATATGATAACTTCTTCAGCTTCTTCCTTTTCTAGTACATCTCATCTGTAAGCCTAGCATTTTACCTCAAGTACTAAGCAATTTCTCACTGAGTTTTGATGTGGCATGCGTGCTTTGGTCTCCCTGGGCAGTTTAGCATTCCATTGTTTTCTGGTCATTTTACCAATACTTTCATCTTCCCAGCAAAACTTTAAGCTCCTCTGTAGCCTGAGAGACAGGTGAGTATATTGATATATTTCTCACAATGTTAGACACATAATAGATCCTTGGCATATTGATGATTTATTGTTTCAAAGGAGACACAGCAACCCTAGGAAGTATTTGAGATTTTTGCCACCTCCTGTAGTGATAAATGCCCATGCCTTGTCACTACCCCTGCTTCCCTGTTGAACAATACTCAGGAGCCTTGGTGCCTGCTTGACTGTGAGGACGGGGTAGAGGTGATCTGCTCTTGGCATTTACTTACTTCCAACAGTACTAAAGGACTTGAGCACCTGGCACTCCAAAATACACCCTTCTGACACATTGATTCCTTCTAAGTTAAAGGCATTTGTCATGCAGCTGATATGACATCCCTTTTCTCCCCTTCTGCTGCCTAAAAGCAGGAGGTAACATTCCCCTGTGAAAGGCAAGTTCCCTGCACTAGAAGAAAAGTAACATCCAGGAACAGGAAGTCGAGGTCAAGAAAGTTCTATCTAGATCTTATTAAAATAACTCTCTCTTGTAGCCTCAGCACGTAATTTGCTTACTTGTACACAATTCACTACTCTATCCAAATTAGTATGTGAATGGTCCACTCCAACTCAACCCTTGGGTCTTCGTTTCTTCATGAAGGTGCCCATGCCACAGACAGCGTGCATTAAATATATTTGTATCTTTCTCTCCTATTGCTGTCTGAATTCTCAAGTCTAAGAGAAAAAGCCCTAAAAGAATAGATGCTAAAATTGTGTCTCCCTTACAGTACCATTCAGGTAGATGTATACTTATGATAGAAAAACTTACAAAGACGGAAATCACTGTGATGTTCCAAAGACTGAATTTAGCGATCCTTTAAAGCTGTCATTTTAATTAAGGACAGATGCATGCAGATTTTCTTGATCCTATGATTACTCTGGGGTTTAATTTCCTAGACCAGATAATGGCTATGTTGAATTATAAGCAATTGCCTTTCTTAAGTCATAATAAAATGTTTCCTGCTTTTTATCTTTTTCTAAACTGCCTGAAAGTCTTAACTAACAGCATTTGAAATGCAAAGAAGCAGTGGGGCACAATCACAGCAATATACCAATCATGAATAACTAATGAGGACAATAAATATAGATGTATTCTATGGATGCACAAAACTCTGCCTTCGTACAGTATGCTTTCAATATCCATAGTGCAATGTATGCATTTTCTTTTAGGAAATATAAAACCCAAGTAATTTTAGGATTTTGAACTAGGAAAAGAGCATTGTACTGAAAGTCGGGAATCTTGTGTTCTGGGACCACATCTGTCACTAACTGTGTTTTTAAACCTGGATTCTCTGAGCCCTTGTCTTCCCTCTATATGATGGGATAAGCCCAGAATCTTCAAAGAGACCTTTCTGTCTCTGTAAGTTTCTGATTATTCAGCCCTCATTAGAAATATTTGGCAGAACAGTGCTTGTAGCCCATAACCCTGAATATCAGCTTGCCAGTATGTTAGTAAGCAATTTACGCTGACAATGCCATGACATTTGGAATTTGTAAAGCTGAGCAGGTTAAGTTCCTTCCTAGCTATCAGCCATCTGTTTGTCCTTTTCATGGCCTCATAAAGCAAGTTTAAAGCTCATGGATTGGAATCATCAGAACACTACAGAAAAACATACACATTTAACTAGTATTTTATTTTTTGAATTTATACATGTATAATTATATATATATGTATATATATACATATATATATATATACACACACACAGAGACAGCTCCTTCAAACACCAGAAAGAGATAATAACCCTTTATACACACAATAAGTGTCCATTCCAGTTCCATCAACTGGTTGGATTGCCAATTCAAATAACCAATTTGCTTAAAACTCCAACACTGTAAGAATTTCTTTTTTAACCTGCTTCACTCATTTGTGGGACTGACTAAATATATTTAAAAGGTTGTTAAGTTTACATGTACCAAAGAGATATAATCAATCATCTATTTGTTTTTTAAAAACTAGATGGTTTTATTCAGTTCCCATACTGCGGACTTATCCACTTGCATCCTTGGCATAAGGATGTAAACATTTATTAAGATAAGCTATCAAAAGTAATTTGGGGAATTCAACAAGGGAAGGGGGTGTATTATTTTTAAAGAGTGTTGGCCAAGGAAAAGAGACTACAGTCCTATTTATTTTTTGTGAGTAAATCTTGGTGAATAAATTTTCATTTATGTCTATGTTTAGATCTTTCAATAATATGAGTGCAATAAAATTCTGGATGAAATGGCATGACTCTTCTAGCCTTGATATTTTTGATGTTTTGTATGGTCACTTGGGAGAAGACTTCTGTTCACATGTTGTATGTGGCTTGTGTATCTTCACAGAGGTGCATCCACTTGATACTGTCTTTCTCCTTTCAGTGAATGGTGGTTGGTCCACCTGGACAGAGTGGTCGGTGTGTAACAGCCGCTGTGGACGAGGGTATCAGAAACGTACAAGGACCTGCACCAACCCAGCACCACTAAATGGTGGTGCCTTCTGCGAAGGGCAGAGTGTCCAGAAAATAGCCTGTACCACGTTGTGTCCAGGTAAATCAGCCCATCCTTTCCGTCCAAATGTGTCCCACCATTCTAGAAACATGTTTTAGAGAACAGAGACAAGTGGCTAATTCTTGACCTCAGGGTGTGATAAATATTATGTAAATCCATCCTACATTCAATGTTTACATTGCTGGAAAAAGCAAGTGTTTTCTTCCAAAAGAGTACTTAAGGTTGTTATCCAAATATGCAAAATAGTATCAAAGAGGAGATTAAACACTCTTGAACATAATCCATCTATATTATTCAGCAGAACTGCTGGAGCCCAGATTAGAGGTTCTATAATTCAAGGGATTTTGAACAGCATTGAAAGCCACACATTTTTAAGAATAACAACCCTTGATCCTCAGAAAACCAGGGAACTTAATTGGAACTGAAATTTAGAAAATGTTTTAGACTGAAATATTTGATATGTGGCGTCAGTTTCTGGGCAACAGCAAATAAAACGTTTGGAATGAATTAAAAGGAAGACAAAGCTCTGTGACACATGGGATAATGGATTTTGAAAGTACAATGCAGCTATCTCTTTATTATCTGTACATGTTGGTCATCTGTGTTAGTTTCAGTTGTACCTATAGCAAGATTGTGTCCCTTTGCTGTTTAGCATCCTTTTGTACTATTTCATATTGTCACCAGCTCTTATCCCGAGGTAATCGAAGCTAATATTTACCAATACCAAAATCCATTAAAATGTCTACTTATATAATATAACCAAAGTGAGACTGAACTTATCTATAAATGCTCAATACATTTGGTACACTCATTGGAGTAGGTATTTTGTTGTCAGTTTAAATGTTTAGATACATAAACTCCTTCTCTTTATTTTATCTAACTTTGCTCCAGTTCATCCTTTTAATAGAACTTTTCTCAGAGAAAGGCTGGAGAGATGACTGGAGAGAAAAATATAATTGACATGTTACTTTCTCAAGTGTTGATTTCCCAGTATCAAAACAGTCTCCCACACTGAACTCTTTGAGAGCTTTTATTTATAGAACACATTTTGGCACTTAGCTAGACTTGGAATTTCAGATTTTGCCTTGTACTGCTCTGTATTTTATCTAGGAGCAGACTCAATTAAAAGTGAGTGAGAGGGTGTGTGTGTGTGTGTGTGTGTGTGTGTGTTTCTGTTCACTGTGCCAGTCTGGGCCTAAGCAGATGTCTTCACCGATAGTCGAGAGTTGCTTGTATACCCAGCTCTGTGTGATAGAAATATTAATGCCTTCATCATTTTTTGTATGGAAATATTTCTAAGCCTATTATATAATATATATAGAATAATTTGACTATTAAATCATATATATTTCCCAAAATATGTAGACTATCTTCCCAAAATATGTGTACTGTTTTGCCAATATGCAGGTATGATGTTTGATGTTTTATATAAACTCCTAGATAATCATAATTTTTAAGTATTTCAGAGAACATTAAATGTTTTAAAACTCTTCTTTCAATATGTTTATCCTGTTTCTGTGATAAGCTCAAAAAGATTCATTTAAAGTATGATAGTGAATTAACTCTCATGTATTTTCTTCAAACTGAGATTTAACTTAACTTGCATGATCTATAGAGATAGCTCAGTTCATTATCATTGAAATTGCTGACAAGTTGGCTACTAAAACTAGAAGGACAGTGAATCAGTTTTAAATGTCTGGATAACTACAAAATTAGGGACTTAGCTAAATATTATTATTAAAATAAAATGAGAACTAGATATATGATCAAATAATGGAATGGAATCATTTGATAATAAATGGAAGGTTTCAGTAGAAATCAGCAGCCTGGACAAAACAGCTAAAGTAAGTGGGGTTTAATGAGAGACAGATTGGTGAGTGGATGGATAAACGGATATGTGGGTGAATGGATGGACAGATTACTGAATGGAGGGAGGGATAGTGGATGGATGGATGAAAGGACTTCCCCCTGCTGTAGCAAGCTATTCTCTCAATTCCCACACAAGCTTTACTGTCAAGATGACACTACTCATAAAGGAGTGTTAGACCCAAAGAGATACCCCAAATTTTCACCATATAATCCAGAAGCTTCTTTATTAAAAGAAGGGAGAGTGTTATTAAAAGAAGGGGGAGCCAACTCGGGTGTTACTCCCGGTGACCACTTTGGTTTCTGTGTGTCCCATGAGCACTCTTATGGCCTGGTCCATGAAGAAACAGTCACACATCCTCTTAGAAACATTCACAGGGCCCAGACAGTGTAGAACACACTCCAGTTTTCCATGATAAAGATGAACACAGTACTTCTAGGTCCAACCTTTCCTTCCATTGTGGTCTCGTTCTTTTGTACTTGAGCTCTGCTTCCCCCGCCCCCACTTCCCTTGGCTGCTTCTCCCCCTGATCTCATGTGGGCTTTTTTCATGGCAGTGGATGGCAGGTGGACCTCATGGAGCAAGTGGTCCACATGCGGCACAGAGTGCACCCACTGGCGCAGGAGGGAGTGCACGGCACCAGCCCCCAAGAATGGAGGCAAGGACTGCGACGGCTTGGTCTTGCAATCCAAGAACTGCACGGATGGGCTCTGCATGCAGAGTAAGTGGATCTGAGCAAACTGCGGATGGCTGGAGGGCCTGAGATTGAACCATGTGGAAAATCTTTGGAAAAAATATTAGAAATTAAGAATTATTTGAACAATGACCAAAAATTCTCCAATATAGCAATATCCTAGCTGTCTCTCTGAAAACTGGAAAATGCTAATCTCCCAGGAACCAGAATGAATAATAACTGTCTGGTTAGCAAGTGACGCACAGTACTGCTTTCCCACGAGCAAGGCATGATTTAGTCTTTTCCATGGAGAGATCGTCATTCTTTCCAGACCAGGGAACCAAAACCCAGTGTTATTAGAGGGCACAAAAGGGTGTTCTAAACTCACGGAGTCAAAACATGACTCCCAAAAAGGGAGCTGTTTATTCATAATTCATGACTGATACAGAACCAATGTCCACAGAATGTGAAATATACATAAGGATGGTAAATATTTGTGCAAGCAGATTTGTCAGTTTACAGTCAGTGTTTAGGATGTACATCTTCAAGTCCCCTTGAAAATGACCAGTTTGTGTCAGAAGTTATAATGCGGTTTGATTTAGTTTATTTAAGGCACATAATGTTACATACATGACACAATGTTACATAAATTTTTCAAATGAGTGCAGAAAATTGGCTCGGGAATGGAATGGGTGTTGTAAGCTAAATACTCTCCTTTTTGCAAGCCTTTGTTCTTTAGATTATCTTAATGAGGTGGTAGTTTGATTTTGATGCTTACCAACTCTTTTCCCTTTATCGAGGATCCCTTAGGTATACAGAGTTTACCATGTCTTTCCATGAGTGAAGGTATAAGAATTATTCTGAAATCACATACATTCATAATAATGAATCAATGTGCTATCTTTGGATCTAAACAAATGGTGGCCAAATGTTGACATTCTCCTAACACGTTGCAAATTGCTTGCAGAATACAAGCAGCCAAATGTGTTTGTGTAAAGGTATTTGTGTTTGTCATTTAGGAATGAAATATTTTGTTTTCAACATATGTGAAATTGTTTACCTTTCAGAGTCTATACACACAAGGACCCTTAAAAAGAAATCTTACTTAAAATACAAATAAATAATTATGTTATTCACACAGAATAAAAATCCAAGAGACCGCTTATTTTTATGATCAGGATGCACTGCATTCTTTGACAAGGAGCTGCTGCTGAGCTTTCCATAAAGCTTCTGGTTCTGATTTGAGGACTGCTACTGTGCATCCTACAGAGTTTGTACCAGAAATGCAAGAATGAAAAGAATACAGCTGTTATGCTCACCCTTTATCCTGAGACATGGGGTTTGTCCCCTCCAGCGTTGAGTTGGTCTGAGGATTAAAATGACAGCATAACACAGACAAGTTTTAGTTTAACACTGTTATTGTTTCGTATTCTTTCTTTACCATAGAACAGACTGATTCATGTCATTGAAAGCAATTTTTGGAGTTTTCTTCTCCTTCTTTTCTTTGTCCTCCTTTTCTCAACTTCGTATTTCAGCCACGGGTGATTTAACGCCTACTGTTTCTGTTGTGCATATTTAAAAATTCTCAAAGCAACCTATTTAACAAGGAATACCATGCCACCATATGGAACACTGGACCTTTTATTAGTTATATAAAGTGACACATTCTACATTATGACATTTGTCAACTACAGACATGAAATATTCAGACCAAGACAGTAACCCCTTAGCGTCTTGATCTTTTCTTACAGAATGAATAGACATTTTTCTGTCTGATTGGATGTGTGCCAGTAGTGCTGACAAGAATTCTGCATGTAAATAGGGAAGAAGAATGAGGAAGAGGAGTTTTGTATGTTTACATATATATGTATGTCTTGTTAGACTGAAATGGATTGGTATTTGGGTTAAATTCATTCAGCTAAAGAGTTGTTTATTTCTGCAGCTGTGATTTGCTATAGTAAAAATCCCTACTAGTCAATAAACCATTTCATCTGCTTCCATATCTGCTCCAGTCCAACAGAGAATTGTAGTCTACACTGCTATTGATTTCCTCAGTGCTAAAAACCATAGAGATATTGCTGCAGTGTGTAATTACAGTATTTTACAGTGAAAGCTATAATTCCTGTTCACCAGTAAGCTTGGTGTTGCTGGCATGGTATTGTTGCCAAAGTGTCACAAAGAACTAATGATGCTTTAGCCCATGTTTTGGGACACAAAATATGTAAAACTATAAAACTTGCAGAAAGGCCAAGGACATACAAAGAATTAAGGTAGAAAAAACAGCCAGAAGGTTACAAATGATAGTTAAGAGTTATCATTTAATATTCACCTACTTTGGGAGGAACCTTTTGGATATTGCAATATTATCTCAAAATGAAGTGAGCCTACTTACCATTGATCTAGGTATGAGATACAATCTCTGAATATACTCAAAATTATATACAAATAATTCTGATATAAATGTAGGTAAAATTCTAGGTAGGAGAAATTCCCAGTTTTTACTGGATATGAGTAGGATTCTGAGTTGCCTAAATAGTCTAATAAGTATTTTTTAAGGAAAAAGCTAAATTGGTACTGAAGAGCAATACAGTGTGAAATAAATGAAAAATATTACTGTCAAGGTTTAATTAATCAATACAGTTAATTCATTCTTTTGTTTGAAAACAACCAAATTCAGGGGCTGGTTTGTGGCATAGCAGTTATGCCAGCTAGTGCCCACATCTTACCTCAGAGCACTGAGGCCAAAATCCTGGATCCAGCGGCTGATTCCAGGTTCCTGCCAATGCAGGTGCTGGGAGGCAGTGCTGATGGATTGAGTAATTGGATTCCTGCCACCCTCCTGGAAGACCTGGATTGAGTTCTTGGCACTCATCTTGGCTTGGCCCAGTCCTGGCCATTGCAGACAATTGGGGAATGAACCATTAAATAGGAGTGCTCGCTCTTGCTCTCTCACTCACTCTCTCGCTATCTCTCTCTCACTCCTCTTTCAAAATAATCAGACATATAGACATACTTCTTCCATAGTCACCCACTTTAATACAAACACCTTTAAGTCAAATCCTATAGAAACATTGGGTAACATGTTACAAGCTTAAAAGATACACATACTAGGGCAGATGTGGATAGGGAGAGAAGAGAGATTCAGAAGAAAGAGAAATGCTCAAGTGTCAGAAATGTTGTGACTCAAAGCTCAAGAGTCAACTATGTGAGTGATGACAGCAGCACACGGGGATGAGGACATAGGTCCCAGGGCCTGGGAGTTGGGGGTTTCAGTTTGGGCACAGAGGCAGAAGCCCTTGTTTTGTGAAAGCCTGAGTCTAAGACTTGGAATCAAGAATCCTGAATAAAGGTAGGGCCCACAAATGGCTATACCACCATGAGAAAGAGCCAGGAGGTCCCCGCCCCCCGACCAGGCCAGAGAAACCACAGGAAAATTCATAGTAAGGAAAAGGAAAATGAAACATTCACTTAAATAATACCTCTAGTAAAACCACAAGCCTACACCCAGATCTGGTATGGAGACAAAGAAACAGTGCAGGGAAGAAAAACAAAGGGGGTATAATTAACATAATTGGTAAAACTTCTGGGGTACCAGCAGAGGGAACAGCAGGTCACCCTAAAGTATCCCCACCACAACTGCTATGTGATGGTCTATGATAAAAATAGCCTACACTTAAAAATGACCTGACTTCCAAATCAAAATTTGAGATCACACTAGTGGATTTACTTCCAAGGAGAGTCAGTAGCATAATACATGAGTAAGCATTCTATTAACACACAGGTTCATCAGATAATCTGAGACCGTAAAGCCAGTAAAGCACAAACTGATTTTTAAAAGGAATATGGGCACAAATGAAAGAACAGATTATTGCTAAAAGGAAGACAGAGTTGGGAAAAAAATCAAATAGAATGTCTGGAAATGTAAACATGCTCATTGAAACTTAGAATTCAATGGGAGATTAAAAATCAGATCAGACATAGCTTAAGAAGAAGCTGATGAGAAAATCAGTAAACTGGAATATATCCCATGAAACTTGGAGAATTCAGAGCAGAACAGTGGATGAGTTAGGATGTAAAAGGGAGGTTAAAACACCTGTGAGGACAGAATGAGAAAATCCAACATTACTCATAAAAGCAACATTTAAAATATTTTCACACAGTCAAGATTTATTATTCACAAAGCCTTACTGAGTAAACTACTAAATATTAAAATAAAAATTGATTCTTTAAAAAGACACCGAAACAAATTTAGGGGCTGTTAAAAACAAGATGGGAATAAACTGTAGACAGAATTACCATGGAATTCAGCAAGTGTGAACAAAGTTAAACTTTTCCAATTTGCATTTATTGTTTAGGAAAGAATAGTTCTGCTATTCACATTAGACTTTACTGATGCAAATGTTCAGGTTAAAATGTTATTACTGAGCACAAAAATGGTTCAAAGCGTAAGATCAAAATAAAATTTCAATGGGAAGGAAAGGAGCAAAAAAGAAAGATGAAAAATCATGCTATATGAAACCAGTAAACAAGATGATAGAAATAGAGACCGGTGCTGTGGCGTAGTAGGCTAAGCCTCTGCCTGCAGTGCCCACATCCCATATAGGCCCTGGTTTATGTCCTGGCTGTTGCTCTTCTAATCCAGCTTTCTGCTATGGCCTCAGAAAACAGTGGAAGATGCCCCAAGTTCTTGGACCCTTGCACCCATGTGGGAGACCTAGGGGAAGCTCCTGGCTCCTGGCTTCAGTTCCACTCAGCAGGCATTTGGGGAGTGAACCAGCAGATGGAAGACTTCTCTCTCTGTCTCTCCCTCTCTCTGTCTATAACTCTATGTCCAATTCAATAAGTAAATCTTTTAAAAAGATAATAGAAATATATTGGGAATTATAATGTAAGTGAATAAAAGTCATTTGTTGAAAGAAATTAAAACTTACAGGAAAAATCCAATGTAATAATGTTTGTGAGGGACATTCTTACAGCCTAATTATAGAGAAAGGGTAAAACTTAAGATGGTACAGCAGGTTAAGATGCCACTTCAGACACTTACATCTTATATGTGTCAATTCCGATCTCTGCTGTTCTGCTTCTAGTCTAGTTTCCTCCTAATACACCTGGGAAGGTAGCTCATGATGACTCAAATACCTGAGTGCCGGCCACTCACATGGTCACATAGGAGACCCAGATGAAGTTCCTGGTACCTGGCTTAGAATTGGCCTAGCCCTGCCTGTTGCAGACATTTGGGGAATGAGCCAATAGATCAGAGATCTATTTCTCTCCCTCTCTCCTTCCCTCCCTCCCTGTCTCTCTCCCTCCATTCCTCCCTCTCTCTGTTCCTCCCTTCTTCCCTCCCTTCCTCTCTCTCTTTCCCTCTTCCCTCTCTGCCACTCTACCTTTCAAATAAATAAGATAAACCTTTTTTACAAAAAGTTAGGTGTTCAGCATTGTGGCACAGTGAGTTAAGCTGCCACTTGCAACAGCAGCATGACATACTGGAATGCTGTCCAGTCCCTGCTGCTGCACGTCTGAGCCAGCTCCCTGATAATGCACCTTGGAAAAGCAGCAGAGGCTGGCCCAAGTACTTGAGCCCCTGCCACCCAGATGGAGTGCCTGCTGCCTGGTCTCAGCCTGGCCAAGTCCTGGCTGTTGTAGCCATTTGGAAAGTGAATCAGTAGATGGAAGATTCCCTCTCGCTCACTCTCACTCTCGCTCGCTCTCTCTCTTCCTCTCCCTCCCTCTCTGTTGCTCTGCCTTTCAAAGAAAGAAGAAATGTTTTTTTAAAGTTGAGATGGTACTTACAATATTATCCGGTATTTATTTTAAAATGTCTAATCAATGGTGTTGACTATCAGATCGGGCTATTCCTTATTCAGTTCCATTTCTCAGTACGCCTAAATAACATGTATTAGACATTTGTTTTTGCCAGTAGTTCGAATTTAACATTTTGTTTTCCTTAGACTTTACAGTTTTTATGATGTTGAGTTTTCAACAGAATAATCAAAAAAGTTTTCTAGATTGTTTAAGAGCTATTAATATTTGTGTAAGACGTTTTAAAAAGCCATGTCTTTTCTTAAATTTCAGTGCCAATTGGAAACATTCATCAACAGGTTTTGAGAGCAATTAGTTAAGTGGAAACTCTCTTATATTACAAATGGGAATGCAAATTTTTTACAGTTATATGA
Organism: Sylvilagus floridanus; assembly: GCA_949820135.1. Taxonomy (NCBI): domain Eukaryota; kingdom Metazoa; phylum Chordata; class Mammalia; order Lagomorpha; family Leporidae; genus Sylvilagus; species Sylvilagus floridanus. The sequence continues at coordinate 77,178,618 of OX463238.1, forward strand.
GCAAGCAACTTCACAGTATAAGTCAAGAGCTTTAAAATTGTTCATACCCATTCAGCCAGAGTAATACTACTTAAATGAATATCTGTGTCCATATTCTTTGCTGTTTTATTATTGCAAACAAACAAAACTAAGGTGCGAGCATTTGGCCTAGCAGTTACGATGCTGATTAAGATGGCTGTGACCCATATTGTGGTTTCTGGATTCAATTTCTGGTTCTGGCTGTGGCTCCTGACTCCAGCGTCCTGTTAACATAAATCCTGGGAGACAGCAGTGATGGCTGAAGTAGCTGAAGGCTGCTACCCATTTAGGAGACCTGGATGGATTTCTTAGATCCTGGCTTCAGCCTTGCTATGATGGGCATTTGAGAAGTGAACCGGCAGATGGGAGCATGTTTTCCCTCCCTCCCTCCCTCTCTCTCTCTCTCTCTCTCTCTGCCTCTCAAGTAACATTTTTAAAAATGAACACCCCCATAACAGTTAAGTAATTTATAATACCTCCATAAAATGAAATATCATGGATTCACTAAAACGTTTGTGATGGTTTAACATGGAAAAAGCAGATTGTGGATTTATAAGAGGAGTCTTCAAAAATTCCATGAAAATGCACTTAAAAAATGCATAGATTTCAAAAAAATTGTACTAAAATAAAATTATGAATAAAATTAGCTTTAATTCCATTGTCCATGAGGTTTTTGAAGTGCCCTCATAAATGCCTTTGATCATAACTATGTAAAATTCAGCTTAGGACAAAGATGCTAAAATGTATGCATTTTCTTGGCTGGTAAGATTACAAGTAATCTTTTTTCTTTTTTCATATGTTTTCCATTTTACACATTCTTTATGCTTGGTATCCATTAGGGTTATAATTATAGAAGATATTTTATGAATGAAATGTTGAAAAAGAGCTAGAACCACAGTGTGATCCTGGAAGTAGAGGCCTCTGGGTTTGGATTACAGTAATATAACCAACTTGGAAATTTGATTCCATTGATTTAAAGTAGATTATGAAAAATATATATATTTACTACACCTGATCTTAGCCAAAAGGCCGAGAAGCAATAAAATATATATATTCATGGGGGGGGGGGGTGAACCAACGGAAAGAAGGAAGACCTTCCTCTCTGTATCTCTCTCTCACTGTCCACTCTGCCTGTCAAAAAATAATAATAAATAAAAACAATATGAAAGCCTAAGATAAAGTAACTTATAGTCAGTAAACAAAGTATTTTGACACCATGGAAATTTGGACCTGATTTACATTTCTATAGTATTTCCCAGTTGCCTGTCACATACCTATCACCATGTCCTTGCAACCATATTTATTCTTAGGCAGTTTGAGAAATGGATTCTTTACATAATGTGTAATTTCACTTGTAAAAACAAGATCCCAGTCTTTAAACAATTTCATAAACTCCACAAAATGTTTTGGCCATTCATACATATTCATTTGTATTTTAAGTATAACATATAATTACTGGAAATAGCCTCATTGGCCTGAAAAAGTAATTTCTACGCTGGAGATGATTTTTTGGTGCCCTTAAAATAAGAACACCCAGAATCGATGTTATTACACTAACACGCATTATTAAAGGGTAACTAGAAAACATCAGAGCCACTTAAGGTTCTCCCAAAAAGTTAGACATTTTTGGTTTATGACCACATCATTTTTTTTTAAAAGAAAACAAACATTTTAAAAACTAGAGTCCTTCAGTGTATTAAATGGCATCAAATGCGTTGACCAAGAGAATAATCACTTGGAGTGTTTAAAACGACTGAACACACATGTCTAGTCTTTCTGATATTAGAAAAACTTAATATCAATAGCAAATTTTACTGTCTTTACTTAATAATAAAACAGGATATGTTTTAACTTAGAAAGTAGTATGGGAAGGTCCATTGTATTATCTGCTCGTTAAACTATTTAGGCCTCTTTTTATCACCCCTAAAAGGATCTGCAAGTAGCCCCACCCTCCCATTCTTCAATATGCTTTTGAATTAAGATTCACATGAAATGGTTTGATAAGAGTCAAAAAAGAGAGATAGGTACAGAGAGATGTAGACAGATAGTCAACACAATGAGAAAGAATACTGAATAAAGTACTTAGAAACCCTAAGCACATATGTACATTTACCTTTTAAGATGCAATACATTTGTATTACTAAGATCTAAGTACTTTTAACTTATAAAATTCTTCTAATGAGTTTGAAGTAAGACCTGTTTTGCCACGGTTGTCATATAATAGTTTAACTCAAGCCTACCTCTCACTCTTGAGAACAGCAATCCAAAAACTATATATGGCTTAGTCCAGAAATGATGATTTACATATATTAATGAATGCACACTAGATGAGACTATTACATTCCTGCAGCTATTCCTATGGATTTTAGTTTTTAATCGCATTTTAAGCTTGGAGTTCCACAGAGGCATATGCAACAATTCAAATCTGAATTTAGAATGACTCCTCCTTACTGAACAGGGTTTATGCCACAGTAGACAAATTAAAAATTGCAATTTATAAACAAGAGCTGCCTGGAATTGTGTCTGCATCAGTGAACTTCCTGACTTTGGGAAATTAAAACGTTATGCATTCTGCAAATTTAGCACTTTCTACTCATTAAAACATTTACATGTCACACTGCTCTTCCATTAATTCTCACCAGAGGAAGTGGCAGAACCCCCCATGTGTAAATTGTGGTGTGGCCACACTGCATACCAAGGGCCCCCAGAATCCCAGGTGTGTTTAAGCTGGGGATATCATTTACAGATAGTCATTTCTAGACTTCAGAATGGGGTGTGTAGAATTGCCCATGGTAGGCATTTGAGAAGGTGCTAGTCAGTTCCCAATGAGAGTCTTGTCAACACAGCAGTTTGATAGGAAAGCAAAATGGTGACTGTTAGACATGAATGTTTGTATCTGCTGCTCAGAAATAGTTGATGTCATGGCTGTGTTTGTATGGTTCTTGGTATGCACACTGTCCCAGCTGGCAAATAAATATTCTGTGCATGGACTGCCTGTCCAACTCAGTGTTTGGCCAGCCTCGGGTGTACTAAGTGTGGTTTGTTGTTTTCCTTTCTGGCTACTTTCCTGCTTTTGAAAGCAGGGATGTGGTTGTAACATCAGCCCGCAGAAACCCTATGGACACCCATGGAGCCCCAGGCAGCTTAGTGTGAAGAGAAAGTCTAGTTCTTCAGCTTCTAGATGTGAAGGGAACTCTGAAAGGATCGAGAAAGGTGCCCGGGTGCAGACAACTGCAGCAGAGCAGAGGATGCTTCAAGGTCACCTCGGGTACTGGCTGGTAGCTGGTGTTTTCCTGGTGTAGCACAGTTCAGCAGATGTGGGATGTCTTGTAGGAATCAGTCACCTTACAGCAGGACTCCGCATCATCCTGCTCTTGCCACCAGGTGGAAGTGGAAGGATATGAATCCCATTGCCTCTGGATCTGACAGTGTGTTACTCTTTAAAAAAAAAAAAAAAGATTTGTTCATTTATTCTAAAAGCAGAGTTACAGAGATGCAGAAGCAGAGAGAGAGAAATCTTCATCCATTGGTTCAATCCCCAACTGGCTCCCACAACAGCCAGAGCTGCACCAATCCAAAGCCAGGAGACTGGAGCTTGTTCCGGGTCTCACACGTGGAGCTGAGGTGCTTGGGCGATCTTCTATTGCTTTCCCAGGCCATAGCAGAGAGCTGGAGTGGAGTAGCCAGGACTCGAACCAGCACCCACATGGGATGCCTGCATGGCAGGTGGCTGCTTTACCTGCTAAGCCACAGCACCAACCCCTTTTGATTACTCTCTTTAGAGGAACAAGAATAGGGATGGAGTCTACTACGTGGAATTATGTGGGCTGCTAATCTATGGGTTGGTTTTTACTAAACTCTGGAGTTAAAAGTCATGCATTTATGCTTCACCTGCCGTGAGTCATAAAACTTTTACATCCTTGGATGGTAATTGTGTGCAGGAGAATGTGGCTGTGCACTGTTAGGGACCGGGCTGTGGACCAGCTTAGCCAGGCATGGCCAACTGTTCCAAAAGTGAAGGCAAAGGCTAGTGCGGCAAATTAACATGACAATTTAGACAGCTGACATGAGTGATAAGCAAATGTTCTTTTCACTTTTTGTTGTCATTTCTTAGAATTTATCTATTCATTTATTTGGAGTTCCTTAAGCCCCATCAATAACTAAGGCCTCAGAAGGGTGGTAAATTAAAATAAATGACTCCGGGTGTCTTTGCCAGACCTGACCTTTGACATCATTAGTGAAGCACTGATGGGATTGCTAGATAAGAACTGACCTAAAAGCAAGAGAGGAAACATGGCCTTGTTGATTTTGAATGGCCCTTGAGGTTTTAATAGAACATTTGCATCAGAAGAAATATAATTGGGATGAGAAAAAAAAAAATCCCACATTTTGACTTAGTACAAAGTCACTAGAAAAAAAAAAAAAAAGACCATGCAACCAGGTCAAGGAGAGGGGAAAATCCATCGGGAACACAGATGCTTCTAAAAATAGGATCATCACAGGAGGAAAGATCTTAGAAAGTTGTCTAGTGAACTTCATACAGACAAATAAGACAAGAGCTAACTCAATCCTTGGTAAATTAAAAATATGTACTTTTACAGAATACAGTTAATGCACTTATAAGCCACAATTTAGTACATCATGTATAACCTACATACTGACTCCTATATAAGATTAGTCATTGATCTTCATGAAATTTAGCAAATTTAAATCACACACAGAGGTGTCCTCCCTTAAAGGAAACAGTTTGCAAATGGTGTCTTGTGTCAAATGTGGGGCAAGTGCAGAGGTGGCCCAAGCCTTGCATTTTAGATCCATTGTATTGAGAGAGCCTTGCTAGCATGAAGTAGTCATTAATGTGTGATAACTACACTGTAGTTGGCATAAAACCTTGTGATAAGTAAATATTTAAAGGAGGAACATCATATCCCTCAGAAATTATGCCATCAGGGAAAATAAGGATAAACACACATAATTGGAGGCACTCTGCACATCAGAAGGAAGGCCCATTTAAGGCATTGCTTATGGGCATTAGTGGCCTGTTTCAGTTCTGTATGTCCGTTTCTTCTTTCGCAAGAGAAGCATTGTTACAGCATGATCAAGCACTCTGCATGGTGATATCTTTCTACCTTCTCTGGTGTTAACTCAACTCAAGGGACTGTTGTCTCAGCTTGGCCACATCTAACACCAGTATACTAGAATCAGAAGCACCTTGTCATGCATTAAATGGAAAGCAAGTAGGGTGAAAATCACATGTGAAATTCCTATAAGCTACAAAGCATAGAACATGGCCATAGTTATGCTTTCTGAAGTTTGACAAACCACTGACCAAGGTTTAAAGAACACCTAAAGGGAAAGTCTATGTAGGCATGTACCAATTAAAACTCTCTTTCTATTAGTTACCAGATCCCTAGCCAGAAGGGAAATGAGTAGAAATTTTTAAGGTCCTCCTGCTTGCCTTCCAGGTTTACTCATTATGTTCCAATGTAGAGTTGCTTCTAGGGCCTAAATACATGTATATAGACAGGATTCCATAGAGTTTAAAATAAGAGGATTGATTGATCCATTAAAATGTTTCAAATGAAGAGATTATTTTATAGCCTAAATCATTAGTGTTATCTCACTCAATCACTAAATTACAAATGAAGCCAGGAACATGTCAACCCATTTCTATTATTCCCTTATCTCTGCTTATTAATAACTACCATTTAATGCTCACAAAGTCCTTACTACGGCCATGGAGCTATGGCCTGATGAATGGGATCCAATCCTGGCTCTGGTCTCACCAAATTTAATGTCAGACAAATCTGTTTACCACTCCATACTCTGAAGCGTTAAAATAGCAACTGTCAATCACTGTTCTGTTTTAACTGTAACTTCCTGAGTGTTTGCAAGGTAGTGAGGGTATCACCTTGATTTTGAGGAATGAAAATCTAGCCAGTGATGCTCAGAAGTTATGACAGTTCTCACATCTGTTTGTTTGCTTGATAATTTTGTAAAAATATTACTTATGGCAAAAAATCAAAAATTTTTTACAAAAAAATGTAATCATAAAACAATCATCATTTTTGGCTATCATCTTCTGTGCACGTGTAGTTAGATATTGCAGTGTTACAGACTACAACTACCAACCAAGGACAGCACTTTTTCTGTTAGAAGATAGTTAGATACGGGCTCTGATCTTTTATAGTCATTGGACATCTGCTGAAAAATGTGAGAAACCCCAATCCTAGTCTAGCAGAAGACTTTGTGCAAATTAGAAAATTCTCTTTATCCTCCAGTCATTTTCCCATCAGCAAACAGAAATGTGAATGGTGCCACCAGAGGGTTGGACTATCCAAAGCTTGCACAGGGTGAGCATACTGGTAGCACTGAATCCCACTTACAGTTAAACGGATTTCGATGCTTTGGGTCACTTTGAAGATAACACTTCTCACCTCTAGGGCTCAGCTTCCTCCCTGGAGAAAGGCCAGCCAAGATAATTTGAAATGAAGTTGTGAGCAATTAGGAGGTGGCTTTCGAGGAAAGGGAACCCTAAGACAGCCTACTGCAGTTTTCAAACTGTACCCTCACTTCCTTGGCATTTCTTCATACAGTCAAACTACCTCCAGTGCAGGGAAATCTCTTCTTTTAAAAAATAAGTTTTCTTTAGAAATGCAAATAAAATAGAAGGGATTGTAGGATGCAAGCATGCCCCTTGAAACAACAGCTCTGCTGTGGTCTTGGTTCCCACTGGTTGCAGTCAACAGGAGCCAGTCCCCTCAAAGTCCTTAAGGAGGTATTTTGTTGCAAGCATTTGTTCCCCATTCCTTCCCATTGCAGGACTTTGGTGTCCTTGGCCCTCGCACACAAAATGCCAAAAGCAACTCCTTCATCATAGGACAAACAAGAAACAAAGAAAATCGATTCCACCACCTTGGCCTCATTTGCAGACACCTCTTTAAGAAGTGGCACCATTCCTTTTGGAGAAATGCTTTTAGCCTTAATTCGCGGCTCTGCCCTGGAAATCTGCTTCTGAAACGTGTCACTGTATCTTTGCCAGAAGCCACAAAGGCCAGGCAGAAACCTCTTTAAACAGAGAGGGTGAATGAGTACACGGTACTTACAAGAGTGCATTGCAGATGGTTTCTCAGAAAAACTGGACCTCTTTGTCTCTATAATAACTGGGGAAACTGAACCTCAAACAAGTTTCCCAAGATCACTCAAGAAATAGTAGGCTGCATTGACTCTATAAATACCATTCCTTAAGAACCCAGTACTTCCACTGTCCCTGTGAATAGAATATTTTTTAAAAGAAAAAAAGAATAATATTGGTATGGTTATTGTCACTGATTGCTTACAACATCCCTGCACTTTATAAATTTCATCCTTTCTACAGCTAAGTAAGTAATTATTTGTGTCTTCTTATACAGATTTCAAAACTGATAGTGAGGTCAGTTGACCAGACTTTTACTACTGAAGAAGTGGCAGAGCTGGGAATAAAACTTTTAGTTCATGTGACTGAAAAACTCAAGTTCATGGGTGCTTCATGGCCTTGGCCTACAGCCCTGACGTTTTTCTGTTCATCTTGCTTTCAAGTAGCAAGAAAGTTAACTGAAACTTCTAACTTATGAACCAGGCTGTCAGTAGTGACACTAAAAACAATTATTTTGCACTGTGTTCTGCCAGAGATGTTATTTTTCATTATTGCTAAGACTGCTCTCAGCGGTGCCACCTCATTAGCTGGAGAAAATGTTCCCTGTTGTTCTAGGAGAGACAGATCAGATGGAGCAGCCTAAAAACAAATTCTAGAAAATGAGTCTGTCTTCCGACCCTCCCTGGAGTTCAGGGGACGGAACAGTAATCTTCCTCTCCTCTGATCCCCATCGTCCTAAGTGCTGCTTTACTGCAGAAGTCACAGAAGTGTTTTGGAAAGGATGGAAAAAGTTTTACAGGTTGCCTTCTAAACCTCTTTATCAACGTTTCTGTAACAGAGGAAATTGGGGTGTTGAACCATTGATGAAGACAGGTCTGTTTTAAATTTCCCCATGAAAGGAAATAACTGTTTGACTAGATTGTTCCTAACTGGCTATGAGAAATAATTGCTCATGTTTAGTTTTGTATATGGAGTTTTAATCTAATGTAACTGTAGAATAACCTTAAATGTAGACACTTCATCAGATAAATGGATGCATCTATTGATAGATCATCATTAAATCTCATTTGGCTCTTTTTACAATTCATTATCAATAGAATGAGTTGTTTTTTTCAAAATTACTTTTTATCAAAGATATTGTATTTCACTTAAAATAAAATCAAAAATCTCATCATGGGCTACCAGGCCCATATCATCTGGCCCAGTCTTTTGACCCCAATTCCTTGCTTCCTCATCCTGTTCACTTAACTGTAACCACTCTGTTTTTATTAGAAATCTTTAAAAAGATCATGGAAATAGCATATTGTAAAACAAAAAATATTCATGTGAATTTTCAAAAATTATTGCACCAAAATATGTCTTGTAAAGTCTACTTTCCCACATACTTTCGGAAGTATCCTCGGATGTGAGGACTTCTGCACTTCCTGTCATTGCTTGGGGAACAGAACTCCCTCTTGATTTTTACTTGATGGAATCCTCGTAATTTGAGCTGCAACTCAAATTTCATCTGTCTCAATAAAAAATAATTCCCTAATGCTCCAAGTTAGCTATCCCTATATCTCTAATCATACTACGTGCTTTTATTTTTACAAGTACTTTTTCAGTAGTTAAAAGTCTTTTGTTAATTTGATTGTTTTCTGTTAAACTTTTATATAAACTCCATAAGAATAAGAAAATGTCCTCCGTGTCTGAAATGGAATCTAAAACATAGTAGATTTCAAGAGGACTTCTTAAATGAACGAATGAATGAATTCAAATTCTGTTCCTTGAATTAAACAGAAGTCTCAGATAGCTACCGAAGGCACAAACGTATTTGTTGACTAGTCTAAATCTACATAAATACAGGAAAGCTGAATTTAAAATCAAAACTATATAGTTCCTTTCTTTTATTCTCTGATCAACTTGACAAGAACAGAAATTCTGTTGAGAAGTCGGGACATAAACCAAGGAAAAGTCTGAACTGCTTACTGGAACAAATTTCAAGCTGTGGTAGATCTCTCTTGAGATTAGCTTCTTTTGTAAGACAGGAAAACAGCTCTTCTGCTTACTCAATGCTGATTCTGACCAACGCTTTCAGTATGAACATCAGAATGTTTCCAATATCCTTGCCCTCTCACCTGCAAAAAAAATAATAATAAGGTTTGGGGTTTTTGCTTTGTTTTTTGTCATTTCTCTGCTTCACATCTTCACTTCCAAAAGGATGGCTTTGTTATCTGGCCTCTTCTACTACTTGCTTTGTCTCAAGTCTTTGGGCTTCAAAAATAAAGCCTGTATGTGTCCCTGATGTCCTCTTATTGAGTTCACAGAATACAAATGGAAAAAGGTTATTACCAGACAGACGTGTTTAAAAATGAAAATCAAACCTAATACATGGACTCAGAAAACTAGAATAAGGAATATAATATTTATAAAACGGAGTAGGAGGTTGCAATCATTGCTCTAAAATAAAGCATTAAAAATTAATTCAGAGCAAACCTGTCTGTGCTACAGCAAACCTCTCTTTCATTAAAGTAGCCCTACATGTTTCTCCAGAATTAGTTCCTCCAAATAGGTAAATAGCATGTAAGAACCAAGTGTTCTACAAACTACAGAGCAGCTACCTGAGGCACGATCTAGAGTTGTTTTTAGGACTAAAGCTTTACAGACTTTTCATTTTGAACCAATTAATTGTGATTCTTGCAGTTTCCCTATATTTTTTTGCCCTTGAGTATTACTAGGAAGGTTTAATTGACACGCTTCTCATTCATCATCATTTGATTAATCCAAACAGCACTATATTATTTGATTAATTCATATGCTGCAGAATATTAAATCTTGAGGGACTGTGGGTGCCAATAATGAGTCAGATGTAAAATTTCCTACAGGTGCATATCTTCATGATTGTTCTCCCTATCTTCCTCCATTTTACATTGTTATGGTTAGTATTGCATTGTTGTTAATACTAGTAATAATAGTTTCCTACTTCAGAATGCACTAAAAAGAAAGAAACATAAAATGTACAGTGTTGCTTTTTCAGTTGAGATGAGGTTTTTATTTTGCCTACTGTATACCATTCCTCTGGAGCCCTAAATAAATAACCTTGTAACCTCCAGGCTCTACTGATTTTTCAAATGATTTCAAATAAAAAGTATCCAGTTCCCATTGCCTTCAGAAATAGTCCCTGGGTAATACCTACTGGATTGCTACTTAAGGAAAGGAACAAAAAATAACAGAAAATCCAAAAAGCAGATTTGCGATGGAGGGGAAAGGTGGTGGAAGATCAGCTCAGATCAGCTCAGCTCAGCTCAGCTCAGCTAATGGGTACTCAACCTTTGACCAGTGACCACAGGTCTTCTTTTGTCCTGCTAGACCCAGAGCAAGCTGTTAGGATTAAATAAAAATGAAAAAAAATTAAAAAAAAAAAAAACTGTTTAGAGCCTTCCTGAATATGTCCTGGGAATTAAAGCATATGGCAGGGAGAAGGAAAAAAAGACTTTCCTTATGCTAATGACCCTTGATGTCTGAAATAAATTAGATCCATTAGAGTTTATGCTCAATAAAAGAAAGACTTTAAGCACTCCAAAGTTAGTGACTCGAGACCAGTTTTTGCTCCAAAATTCAATCTGCCTACTTATTAATTCTTAGTGAGACTCCAGAGCAGACAGGAGACGCAAAATTATAATCCTGTGCCAAACTAGAATTTTAAAAGACTACGTTTCTTTTCCTTTTCTTTTAATTAAACCATTTCTCATGCTTCCCATTTTGTTTCCCTCATTAATTTGATTTTGTTCCCATTTTTGTTCCATTTTTTCTTTCTTTTCAAGGTTTCATTTATCCTATTTCAACTGAACAGAGAACCCAGAATGAATATGGATTTTCTTGTAAGTTTGATGTTTGGATTTTATGTTGCTGAATAATCATTTAATGATATTGCCCCCAGTTCAAGTTTACCTTTCTTTGCAACACAGATGTGCACACAGGAAATAGGAGCCTAATGTATTCTAACACAAAAAACAAATTGGATTTTCCTGCTGAAAAGAAGAAAGGGTCATTTCATGTCTTTGCCAGCTTTAAAACTATCAGTCTGCTATTCAAATCTTGAGTTCTGGTAGTTGACAAAACCTATCATGAACTATGCTGATATAAATAAGGAGCAGAGTTCAAATATTAAAAAGGAAAGGGTTCAGAAAATGCAGATCTCTTGCAGGAGATATCAGGAATGTTGAATAAGTAATCATGGCCCTGTACAGCACAACTTTGACTTAGGTATAATGTTCTGACCAGAGTTCACAGTCCTGCTGCAGTGCCTCAAATAAGTAGCAGTTCCACAAAGTCACCACCATGAAAGCAGTGCACACACAGCCAAAAGTATTTGGGATGCCACTGGCTTTCTGAACAACAAAAATGCTGTCTTTGTTGACTGATGAAAAAGAGGATATTCTGGAAACTCTGGGAAGGACAATACTTTTTAAAAAGAAGGTGACACTCAAATTCAGGATATTTAAATACAAAATGCCAAAAGCGGTGGAGCAATTCCTAGCAGGGAACTCATCTTTCCTGCCAGTGGTTGGAAGATACCGCGGCACGAGAGTGTGGGTTATCCTATAAACCACTGGTGCACGAACTATGTTATGAAATTATATAAACCTTGTGACTGCGAGACTTAAGAGGGAGCAGTGGTTCCTCAATTTGCAAGAGGTCATGAGACCTACAGGTTTGAAAATTCTCTACCTCTACACATGTACACAGATGGGAAGTTGACTATACAATTTTGGATTGTTCTTGGCTACCTGAAGTGACAACTTACACACTTCTAATGCAGTGGACAGAGAAGCTTTGGTTTACCTAGCTGAACGTTTCTTGTGGGTCACAGAAAACTAAAACCAAAGACTTAAAGACGGCAAAGGGCTTCGGCCAAGGTTTAGTTTTGTTGTACTAAGCAGCTTCTATCACCTTTTCCACTTGGACCAAAGCATGTTCTGTGCCACAAAGGTAACTTGCAACGTTTCCAGGACTTCTGTTCCCGTTTTAGCCCAAACAGACCCCTAGGGAACTACATGCTATATTGGCCAAGCGCTTACTTGCCTTCTAGGGTAATCTGAACTTTCTGATCACTGAGCCAGGACTTCATCCCAGTTAGTAGAGCTATATTTTATGCCAAGAATGAGTAGCCCAAATGTAAATGTAAATCTCTGACAAGGGATCATGAGAAGCTGGGTCCTCAGAGATAGTACCAGATCTCTATCAACACCCTGGGCTTGAAGAAGGCCTTTGGTACTAACCTCTGCTCCCCATAGCTGGGCTTCTGAAAGCATAACTTCCAAACCCAATATTTTTGCTCCTTATATTTGCTTTTGCTTAATTATACTGTTCTCACCCAGCCCTTCCAGTGATTTCTGGAAAACTAGGAGTGCTGTGAAAAGTAATTTGAAGACCTGGAATAATATTCACAAAAAAATATTCTGGTTCATTAAATATGGAGGTTCAAAATATGCCAGGTATTTCTACCATGGCGCTTATGTTACTAAAGAACTATATCAGTAAATTCAAAAACCCTCCCAAACTTTTCCACCTGAAATGCTTAATAAACTTTTCTCCCCCTGTGGATTTGGATGGTTTCTTTATATTCATAGTAATAAATGGTCTGTTATGCTGCACAATTAGAAGAAAGATTAGTGGGCGGACTGATGCAGAGTGAGAAAGGAAAAGAAATCAGAGATAATTTTCCACTGAAAGGCCACAGTCATTTTATATAGCTTTTGAAATAGATTTGAAATTAACCTATAAAAAAGGCAATAAATGTCTGAAAAAATTATAGTAATACATATGTATACCATGGGCAATTTCTGTAAGCAGTTGGTCTAATGGTTTCGCTTCTCCTGTAGCTGCTCCGGACTCCGATGACGTTGCTCTCTATGTTGGAATTGTGATCGCGGTAATAGTGTGCCTGGCGATCTCTGTAGTCGTGGCCCTATTTGTATATCGGAAGAACCACCGAGACTTCGAGTCTGACATTATTGACTCGTCGGCACTCAATGGAGGCTTTCAGCCTGTGAACATCAAGGCGGCAAGACAAGGTCAGTTGATGTTCCAGGTCACACCCAGTCATGCATGTGAGCAGTCTCCCTGTGTGGTTTCAGTAGCAGGAACGGTTGGATCAACCAGCTTAGCTGGAATGTAGTCTCAATGAAGACTGTGATTGTCATTGATTTAGTTCATTACAGCATTAGCGTCCCTCATATAACCACTGAAGAGTTGACAAGGTGCACAAATCATGCTTGTTTTCTATTCTGATGGATTGCTCTATAGTACTTTTTAACTCCTGTCTGAAAAGAGTACACTGAGTTCTTGAGTTCCTTTTCTAAGACCTCTCTTTTGTATTGCTGCAAATACAGGGGTTCACAGACAATTCCAAATCCAATATCATCAAGGGAAATTGTTACCTAACAGTGACCTCGTGAGGCTCATAGTTCAAGTTAACCTTTGAAAGAGCTAAACACATTAAGTATAATGAGTAGTCTTCAAAGGAAAGTGCAGAAAGAGCTTGGCTACTCATCTCTAGTCGATAATACAATAGATCTATTTCTGACTGCCCAGTCTTCAGGAGTGCCTTAGAATCTATGTGTCTCCAATATCAACTGAGCTGTTTGCTCTGGGCTCAGAAGGCAAGGGGGTGGGGGAAGGGTCCTGACTAATGTAGTTTGGCCTGCATGGAGAATGCAAACAGGATTCTCTTCTCTTTCTAATACAGATCTCCTGGCAGTTCCCCCAGACCTCACTTCAGCTGCAGCCATGTACAGGGGACCTGTCTATGCCCTACATGACGTCTCAGACAAAATCCCAATGACCAATTCTCCAATTCTGGATCCACTGCCCAACCTGAAAATCAAAGTGTACAACACATCAGGTGCTGTCACTCCCCAAGATGACCTCTCTGAGTTTACGTCCAAGCTGTCCCCACAGATGACCCAATCCTTGTTGGAAAATGAAGCTCTCAACCTGAAGAATCAAAGCCTAGCCAGGCAGACAGATCCATCCTGCACTGCGTTTGGCACCTTCAACTCCCTCGGGGGTCACCTCATCGTTCCCAACTCAGGTAATGCCTGAACGCCAAGACTGCCAAGGATGTGACTTCAGTCCATATTTTTTTGTGCCAAAATCTTTTCATTTGTCTTGATTAGACCTGAAAAGTTCAAGTCAGCCATGGGGTGCTTACATATCTATGAACTCTGCAATGGTGAACTTAAGTTAGCCTACCTAAACCAAACCTCCTTTCAGTGTCAGCCAAACATTACTTGAGACAAAATCAGCAAAGCCATTTATCTTCCCCAACCAACTGTGGAAACTCATCCTCTAGAAATATTTTACTCACAGTTTTCTGCTGAGGTGTAATTCAGAGCTGTCACTGACCATCATCTTAATAGAACTTTAGAAGGCAATATCAAGCCAGCAGCCCTCACTGTTGTCACTGTGATTTAAAAAGGACAAATTAATTAGAAAACAAATCAGTTGGTTCAGTTCCAGTTTGCTACAAGAAACAATACTTCAGAATACTAATTTTTAGATAATCAGAAAACATCATAATAGACATCAAGTCTTCATTTCATTAACTTAGCTCTTCAATACACAATATTGAACCACAAGGTGTTTATAGGGAACTAACATCTAGCCCTGGTAGCTCCCTCTAGGATCTTACCATCATCAGATATCCTTTTATAGTACTATTTAGCTTCCAGCTTGTTGTGCACTGTACCCACATCTAGAGAATAAGCCTCAAAAAGGTCTTCAACGATGAATTTAAGTTAATTATTGGGAAATGTTAAAAATAATTGGTATTCACTGATCAATGTAGCAATGGGTTTGGAACCATGGGTCCAAGAAGGTTAATGATTTCTTCTTTGACTCTACATTAATTATTTTAGACAATGCTGTGAATTTTGGATATAATAATAAAAAGCAACTTCATTGACCCAAAGTGTTAATGTTACCTTAAAAAAATTGTGTTTGTACAGCCAAGTGATACACTGACAAGTGGATCTCCAAGGCTGATTATGAAATTGTCTTTGATTTTTCTTCTGATTCAGTCTCCTAATTCAATGCCTTGGCAACTTTTCACCCCTTACCTTTAAAAGGATAAAATAAAATTGAAATATTTAATAGACTACCATTTTATTTTTTCCATATACTTTTAGAGTTATATAAAATGCTTTTTACATAAATTCTCTGTATTAAAAACCCTTTGAAAGGAGGATTTAAAGTATCTTTATGACAGTCCATCATATGAGTGCATCAGAACATGCCTTCTTGTTCTTCTCTTGTTTAAACTTTATAATTAGTCCTAAGTTCTTTTTGTCCATGATATTCATTAGATTCTGATTTTTATATGTGAATTATTGTAAAAGCTTTTTAAATAAAGGTGAGAGAGGGGAATGTTTGAAAGACTTTGCATCAACTTAGTGATGGTGGTTAACATATATTACATTATCAAAGATAGTGTTTCTTTAGTAGAGTAACGACAGCTCCATAGAACAACAATAGTGAACTAATAGGTATCTGGCCTTGTTCTTTTTACCTTACATCTATATGATTGTTTCATTCCCATAACAAATATGAATGTATAGTCTATGCTTTTAATCAAAAATATTAAAATTCAGGGTCTTAGTAGCCTGATGTTCAGTTTTCCCACTGCCACTCTGGGTCCTTCCTGAAGCTTCCGACTCACCAACATGACACCATGGCTCTCTTCTTAAGCTTGTGAATAAAAAACCCCCGAACTCTTTTTTCATCCTCTACTCTTGAGACTTCCCAATGCAGGGAGTGGACATTGTCTTATTGCTCTATGTTTATTTGGGCATATTCGGTTTCCTGGCTTCTTAAATGTAGGTTACTCAAAGACAAGAATGCCACCTTTTACTTCTTGGTATTCACAACCATGCCAAACACTATACTCACAAAAATGCTCCATAAATTTTTATTGAGCTGAGCTAAAACTACATTTCATGGGAATAAAATGATGGAGCTGAACATCTTTAGAGTGCTGCTCATCCTGCACCACTCTCTAGGATGATGACCAGTGGTAGTACAGGCTAGTGGTACCTACAGGCCAAGACCAGACCACCATCACAGGCTCCCCGCCGGGCCACTTGTTAGCACTGCACTGTCCCCTGTCCCACCCCAGACATGTCGAGTCAGAAACTTTGGGAGTGGAATCCCATAAACTGTGTTCTAACCAACCTTCCAGTGGTCCCAGTGCGGCCTCAATCTTCAAAACCCTGCTATGGGCACAGTTAACTTTGCACAGAGCTCAACAAAATACCAACTAAACAGAACCCAGTGGCCTGCTGTGAATAAAGTACCTGTGGCTGTTTACCTTCAAGAGTTACACAGAATAAAAGAAGTCCTTCAGCAGATCTGATTTGGTTTTGGAATAACACTGATGCTAGCCAGAAATTCCAGAAAGAAATGTGTGGCGTTGTTTGTTTGTTTGTTTGTTTGTTTTAGTATGTTGAAGTTAACATTTCTCTGACTTTGAATCTTTGGGGGATTTTTTTTTTTAAATTGGAAACGATGCATCTTTACAGCTGCTTGAAATTTTAATAGCAGTTGTTGGTTTTCCCCTTATTTTATAAGGAAAACAACAGTGGAACCATCTGTCTATTCCTTAAATAAAACAAGAGTTTAAGAAGTTACATCATCCCGTTAAGTGATTCCATAGGAGTTGAGAGGGAGCTATGGTAAGAAATGAGGCCGAAAAGGAAGGAAAGCAGAACGACTGTGAATATTTCCACGTCTTCAGGGAAGAGGAGGCGGCCCTCAGCTGCTGGGTCAGAGCACCTCCCCGCTGGCCTGGACTGCCCGCAGAGGTAGTCCATGAATTTTCCCTTGGATTCAAGTGTCTTACTGCCTGCTTTTCTCTTTTGCTATTCAGGAGTAAGCCTGCTGATTCCTGCCGGGGCCATTCCCCAAGGGAGAGTCTACGAAATGTATGTGACGGTACACAGGAAAGAAAATATGAGGTAAATATGCTTTTTTTGGGTGTACTTGACTTTATCAATGTCTAACTGGGAGGAAAATTGTGCAATACGAACAATAAGCCTAACCTATTTTTGTCTTGCGTGCCCTACTTCTTGAACACCTTTTTTTCCTGGACCTACGAAAGGCCAAGTTTTAATTCTCTTCATCTGTGGGGCTCTAGACATTTGGGGGGACTTTGAGTATGGGTGGGAGGCCAGAGATCTTTTCCCCACGTGTTTGGGTGGCCATATTAGCAGGAAAGCTGGTGAGAAATGTGATCCGTGGATACTCCAGAGAGACATAAGAATAGACACAGAGATGTCAGCTTCAGTGGCCTGACTCAGAATCCAGGCTGTTCCCATTTTAGGGCTAAAGATCACAAAAGATGGGGCAGCCCTTCACCCCTGAGCCTCCCCGACAGCCTGGCCCTTAATTTTTACCTCTACCCCTGCAGTCATCCTTTTGTGACTGTTCCAGCTGTAGTGTCTCAACCTTCTGCTGTGTTTACTCTTAGCACACCGAGATCTTTCAAAATGGGTCTCGGGTTGATTAAAACTAACTCGAATCTCAAAAGCTGTTTGGAAAGTGTCACATTGTAAGGACAAAATCATTTGAAGTAAAAATAACAAGAGGAGTTTACAAGTCCTAAATTCCATTTTCAGTTTGGCCTCTAACAAGTTGTAAGTAGCCTTCTTCTTTGCCCTAAGATGTGTGTGTGTTAAATTGTCCTTTGGAACCCTGATTCCTGCTCTGTGTACACTGAGATCTGAAAATAAGAGATGCTGCCTATATGGAGATCGTCATTGCATAACTATCAGTGTCTTCCCAAGGGAGGGACTTCAGCTTCTGAGCTCTGGGCTCTTTCTACAGTGCAGGTGACAAAGGTAGAAGGGGTTTTTCATTCTAATGCATTCTTCCTTTTCTCTGCTCTCATCCTTAGGAAAACATGCATTTTCAGTCTTGATCTTCAGTGGCTGAAAAGCTCTTTTATTGTGCTCCCAGGTGGAGACACTGGTGTTTATATTCAGTGTGACCCAGAATATTTTTTTTTCCTCAGGTGGTGTACTTTCACCTACACAGACACTAGCCATTCTAGGAAAATAAGGTTTCTGGAGCATTATTCATGCTTTAAATTTGAGCAACAGAAAATCACTAAAGGCCTTGTGTTTACCCACATCAAATATTCATTTTTTTCTCCATTCCCAAAGCAAAGCAACATTCACAGGCCTTCAAATGTTCTGTCGTATGCAGCAGGAGAAAAGAAGATTAGCAAACGCCAAAATCATTTTATAATTTTATTTTATTCTTTCCTGCTCTTGTTCGGAGTCAAGGTTATCATTAAATATATTTTATTTTTTTTGCCAACATGCACATTTAGTGTAAACAGACCTAAGTACTGACTGTTCTGTGTGCTTTATGCTGAGGAGGCATGCTGTGTGCCTAGTGTCTTACCAGGGTCTTGAAAAAGTTCAAGGAAAGTGTGCATTATGAAAAGAAGCATACATGGATTTCGACTTTTTTTCCACCAAAACAAACTGATCCTTATTTCATTTTCCACGAACTTTTTGAAGTCCCCTCATGGTTTCCATCTTCTTACCATTGTCTTCAGCAAACCTCAGGCCTCAAGGGGCTGCTACAGTGCCAGCCCAAGCAGGAAGCGCATGCACTCCCACGTCTCCTCTGCTTTTCTGTCCCCTGATCTGGTTAGCACCACACCAAGGATCATTGTAGCATTTTAAGGCAGGAAAGAGAAAACACAGTTGATCAGACTGGATCCTCTGCTTTTAGGGGCCTCTGCCTGAGACTGAAAAAAAAGGAACCATAAAGCACCCCATTCTATGCTTGTCCCCCAAAGTCAATTGCAGAGGGAATTACTGTATTGAAATGAGTGTCCATCAAAGAAACCCTGTTTATGAAAAGGAAGCGAGAGAAACCTCAAGATCTCCAATGAAAATAGGCACCAGAGACCATGAAACAAGAAAACAACTCAAGCAGATAACCACCTTGGATACATGAGAAATCGTCCCATCACTAATTATCTGTTGTAAATTAGATGTTTGTAAAACACCAGGACAAGACAGATTGCTTTAGAATGCAACAATCACACAAATCATCAGAGACATTTATTCAGCAAACTTGTTTTTCCACATTAAAGAAAGACTCTGATATGAAGTAGACAGTACTGACATAGGATCCTGTTACGTAGTTGTAAGTCATTCTCTCAACTGCTGAGCCTGGGAAGGTGGGAGGTTTAAGTACACTGAGAGCATGGACTGTGTCCAGGCTGGATTCCTGGTAACAAGGCTATGTGAAACTTCATGTTATATTTTCCCTGAGAACCATAGAAAACTATCATGGGATAATTCTAAGAAAGAGGAAGAATATGTTTCCTCGAAATTGTAAATTAGCTGTGAGAACGCTCTAGAGCAGTTCATAGGTTGTAACACATTAGTGCTTTCCAAATTGTTCACTCCTCACCACAACTCGGCAAGTTAAGAATGAGCTCCCAATTAAAGAAAAAAATAAGGCTCAGGACAATTAAGTCACATAGCCCAGGTCCCACAGCTCATAACCAAGAGAGGCAGAATTCAAACACTGGTTGATCAGACCCATCAGCTCTTCTGCTTTCAAATGTGCCATTGGTCCTCTGTAGCACGGATACCCAAATGCACGCAGCCTCTGCCCTCTGACTACCCCACATTTCCTATCGCTCCCTACAAACCCTTTCCATCCTCTGCTGATCTGAGATGAGACTTCTCTGGGAGGTGGCAACAGGAGATGTGGCTGTTATTTTAGGGCTCGCATAAGACAATGCTGAACATTTTTCTAAAATTTCCCCTCTCTCTGATTCCTTTTATCACAACCAAACCTGTGCGTGTGTGTGTGTTTCCAGCTGGCTGCCAGCCAGCTGGTCATCTGCTGATGTGAATTGTCAGAAGGGAGGCGTGAACTTAATTGCATGTGGCACAGCATTAGCATTGCTGAATAGGCTATAGGAGAAAGAGCAGAGTGGCAGGTGACTGGTCTGAGTCCGAGCAGGCGGTGGAGGCAGGAGCAGCTTTCTCTGAGGAGAGTACAAAGACCTGCAGAGCTCCTGCTGCATAGCTCCCAGGAGAGGCTGCAGCTCTGTCCCTGTGGTTTCAACGTCCAAGATTCCTGCCCCTACTGTGGGCTTCTTGCCTTGTTTCTAGTAGCAGTTTGAAAATGGGACTCAAACCAGAATTCCGCCTTTGTTGATTCTTCCTGAAAAAGCACTTGAAGATGTGAAGGTTGGTTTCCCCCTTTCTTGACATTCTGCATTCGTCTGGCGGTTTTATCAAAAGGCCCAGGGATCCATTGAGCAAGTGTAAACATAAGGGAACATGGACCACTGTTTGTAAACTGTGGGGAGCCTTGGAGGGTGTCTGAGAAGCACAGTGGCACACGGGAGGCAGTGCTGGCGAAAGATGGATCTGGAGATGGGGGGTGTGTTGGCCGAGGGACGGAAGGCTCTTCCTGAAGGCTGGGTGCTGGGTTGCACAATGGTGGGGACACAGGGGCTGGAGAAGGAGAAGAGGGAATGGGCCAGCTCTGAGTTCCTGAGAACACCGGAGAACACTGGGAAAGAGGCTTAGAAGCCTCATGTTTCACAACCGGCCGGAAGTGTTGCGAAGCAGTGGCAGAGCACACCTGATTGATTTAGGAAGTGAGTTTTCAACATCCTGAGAACTGTGAGAGCAACAGGAGAGGTTTTTAAACAGCAGTTGGTCTGAGGGAGGGGACAGATCCTGAAACTAAATAGACCAAGTAAACGTAAGGCACATGAGTAAAGAAGCTTGGTGCTAAACACACCCGAGGGAGCCCTCCAGGATTTTCAAATGGTAGAATGTGTGTGTGTAAGGATAAAGAAACCAGTGTAGGCTGGCGCCACAGCTCACTAGGCTAATCCTCTGCCTGCAGCACCGGCACACAGGGTTCTAGTCCCGGTTGGGGTGCTGGATTCTGTCCGGTTGCCCCTCTTCCAGTCCAGCTCTCTGCTGTGGCCTGGGAGTACAGCGGAGGATGGCCCAGGTCCTTGGGCCCCTGCACCTGAATGGGAGACTGGGAGAAGCTCCTGGCTTCAGATCAGCACGGTGCACCGGCCGTAGCAGCCATTGGGGGTGAACCAATGGAAAAAGGAAGAACTTTCTCTCTGTCTCACTCTCTCTCACTGTCTAACTCTGCCGGTCCAAAAAAAGAAAGAAACCGGGACCTCAAAAATCAAAGGGAAAGAGAACTTGAAGATAGAGGATGTGGTTAACAGAGCTTGTGTTAAAACTAAAATGTGGGGATGGCACCGTGGGTACGATGCCACTTGGGATTCCCCGCATCTCATGTCAAAGTGAAAGGCAGTGGTATTTGTTTCTCCTTTTAAACAGATTCCTTTCTCATTCATGAGCCTGGTTTTCTCAATCTCAAGGAATAGCTCTAAACTGACTAAAGGTGGGCATGGGACAGTGCACCCAGGCATATGTAAATCTGACTTTCTCACAAGTCTACACAGTGTTTATTGAAATCCTTCCTAGAAAGAAATGCTTCAATGTTGTTTCTGCAAGCACATTCTTTTCAGTGAGAGGAAAAAGAATTAAATAAGTGGGCAAAAAAGATAAGCAAATGTGGAAAGAAGGTTATAAAAGAGAAGATCAAGTTGAGGCACCAGATTCTGTCCCAGTTGCCCCTCTTCCAGGTTATCTCTCTGCTGTGGCCTGGGAGTGCAGTGGAGGATGGCCCAAGTGCTTGGGCCCTGCACCCACATGGGAGACCAGGAGGAGGCACCTGGCTCCTAGCTTCAGATCGGCGCAGCACCAGCCGTGGTGGCCATTTGGGGGGTGAACCAATGGAAAAAGGAGGACCTTTCTCTCTGTCTGTCTCTCTCACTGTCTAACTCCACCTGTCCAAAACAAAAAAATAAATAAAATAGAGAAGACCAAGTGAGAAGTTAGAATATAAAATATTTGGCATAACTCCCAGTGCATTTCCTGGTAATTGGTCATGAATTAACTATTTTGAAGTCTCAAGAGGGATATGTGGTAAGTTACAAATCCACATATCCATGAGGAAAAAAATCCGTCCAGAGGAAGCTCAATTGTTTCTCCTTTGTCTCCTCATAAAGAAGGTATTTTGTTAATACAGTGAATATCCTTGAAATAAAATGCCAGTGAGTGTCAAGGGCTGCTTCTATTAGCATGGAAGTCAAGTGGCTAAGGCCAAGGACAGTGGTCCCTCTGTTACCATGGGCAGTTGGTTCCAGAATCCCCATGGATACCCAAATCTGCTCAAGTCCCTTATCTAAAATGGCTTAGTGTTTACATATGACCTACACACATCCTCCCATATGCTTCAGGTCATCCCTAGCTTACTACAATACCTCATAGAGTTTAAATACTGCATAAAGAGTTAATATGCTGCCTTCTTTAGAGAATAATGACAATAAACATCATCTCTATGTTTACAGCACAGACACGATTTTTCTCTGAACATTTTCAATCTGCATTTGATTGAATCCACAGATGAAGAACCCATGAATATGGAAGGCTGACTATATAAATTCAGTAAAATAATTCCACAGGATTCAGACATTCAGTCCAGAGCACGTTTGGGCATTCTGATTGAATCCAGGGATAGATTTGGAACTATTTGGGGGAATGAAGGCCTCCCTTTTGGGGTGTCCTCCATATGAGAGAGAGAGAGGGGGGGGAAAGGAGGCAGGCCCTGAGAGGTCTCTGGAACATACATATTTCAAGTTACCAGTCATGGTGAAGGCATGTGCTCTAAAAGGCAGCTGAGTCTAGGGTGAGATTGTCACCTCAAGGGCTGTGACAAAAGCTGCTTGTGTTCATGGAAGGCATTGCAAGTTCACAAAAAGGTGGATGGCCAGATTGGTTTCCAGCAGTTTTGAGCCTTGCTCTAGCAAGCACACATGAAAAATGTATCAAAGCCCTAAACCTGTTATAAGCAACCCGAAGTACACCCCTGTGTGAAAGAAATTGAATGAGTTGTGTGTGAAATGTAGCCTTGCCGATGACTAGCTTTGGGTCCTCAGGCTGTGGTGTTAATATCTCTGGACTTCAGTTTCCTGTCTGGAAAGGAGGCAATCTAAGTGCTTATCCTAACCACCTTACAGGTGTGCCCTGAGCAGCAAATGCAATTGCTTGTGTGAAACTTTTGTAAAGTCTGCACTTCAGTGTGGAAGTTCTCTTCCTGGGTGACAGCAAGCTAAAGATGAGAGACTCTCAGGCAGAAAACAGAAACTTTTCTCTGTGGACTTTGTCCTAGAAGCCAGAACTCAGCCAGCATTGACCGGAATATTATCCTTCTTGGACTTGAAAAGCCTTTAAAATATTAAGCATTGTCCGTTGTTGAAGTTCTACTTAATTGCTACCTCTGCAGCTTAATTTTTGCTTTGTGTTCATTTCCATATCATCTGCAATAATATTTACAGACTGTTTGCCTGAACAGTTAGGCTAACGCATGGGACATCAAGGAGTGAACACTTCACTCCAAAAACACAAAATGTACTTTTCTACAATTTTGTTTTATGTATTTTCATATCCTCCCTTTATATAAATAAAGGAAATATGAATTTAGACACTATAACTCTTGGTTTCATATAGTTAAAAATTTCACCTTCCCTAAGTCACTCTTTCCATATATACTTGGGAATGTTTCCAATTTCAATGTTAGTTCTTTCATCTTGAAAACATATAAGAGATTCTTATCATTATTTCTTCTTTGTTTTTGATCCCCTGTTATGAATTCCACTCCACCACTTCCCTATTCATCACATTCTTGCACCTCACTGGGTTAATAAATTCTTTTGACACCTCCTGCCCCTCCTTCCTCCCTCCCTCCCTTGCTACCCCTCCTCCAAGAATGGTGCCCATCAATATTGCATGCCAGGGGTGTGCTGGGAGAGGACAGGGCTGACAGTTCCCCATCCCAGCAGGGGATCGTCTTCTCCCTTCTGTTCCAACTCAGTGGTGAGCTGAGCCCCCTCCTTCCCGCCTCAAGCGCCGGCTGCTGACACCAGCCTGAAAGACAGATGTTTCCAATCCCCAACTATATTGCAAGAGCCACTTGAAATGGATTCCACTTTAGTCGCCTTCCTTAAAAGTTGAATGCTTGCTTCTCAAGGTACACTTGTAACTGAAAGGTAGTAAGAGTAGTGCTCAGGCAAACGCAGCCATTGCTTTTTCCCTCCAGTAGGCAAAGTGGAAGTGAGCAATAATAAGGTCACTCCCTGTGGCAGATGGCGTGATATTAACGATGACACCATGAAAGCAAATCCTTACTCATGTTCTAGGAGAATAAGTTTTATTCTGGAAGAAGGAGAACAAACTGGCTTAAGAGGAAATGAAAACCACAGTGATAAAAGGGATAATAATGAAGTCTCAGGCTGATGTCAATAACTTTAGGATCCCAAATCAAAGCACATTTCCAAGTACCTAGATAACTTTAGATTTAACAGAGGAAATTATGTTGTTATTCATAGAGAATGGAGATAAAATGAAAAGACTTAAAGTAGATAAAACTCGTTTTGGTTTTCGAAAAGAAGAAAGAAATACCAGAGGTTGGTGATAGCCTAGTGCAATTTTAGAATGAGAGGGGAAGCTGTGATAGCCAAGAGTGTTTAAGTGGAAAATGTGCCAAATTATAATTGTGTTTTTAGAACTGATAATAACTGGTCACTTGGAAAGTTCTGAAATTTGACCTTGTTTGTGAGTTACGAAGTTGGCTGTCACTGTTTTATAGAAGCTAAGAGAAGACACAAGACCTTTAGATGAGACACAAGGGACAGTGCTACTAGCAGCACTACCTGGACTATCATCATTTTTGTGCCAGTTTCTTAAGGTCCAGTTCTGAAAGGGTGCTGCAGAGAGGATCAGATGACATCTGTATACTCACTGGTTGCATTCCAGGAAAGGAGCTCTGAGATTAAGGAACCTCTTTAACAATAAAAGTATACATGCCCGCTATGTGCTGCAGAGGTAGACACTATTTTCCAAGGCATTTGCTACACAAAACTTCCTTGAAAAGACAGGAACAGTCAGTATCCTGAGAAGTCCAAGGAGAATGATCTTCCAACCATATTAAAAATAACAGAGTTGCTACCATTCAGTGACTATTACATGAGGATAAGCCATAGATATAAACTAGCTAACTTCTAGATTATGTAATAAATAATATATAAACTCTAGATAAAGGCTAGAGGAAAAATCAATTTCAAGTGGCCATTGCCATTATAAAGGAATCTGATATCCCCTTGTCATATGCATGTGAATGAAATGGAAAGATGTGAACTAGGCAATGTATGTTTTAATGGGTTTAGATGTGGCTGAACTAAATAACACAAAGTATCGACATTAGACTAGAGAGAGGTTTCAAGTGATGTCCTTGAAAAGGCCCTGCGCTTGCCATATTCTTGTGTTACAGTTTCATCAATGATTAGAATGATGACATAAATGCCAGGCATATCAGATTTGTGGAGGGTAAAAGATCGGAAGAGACAGCCAATATTTGGTAGAAACACATAGAATTAAGAAATAGGTAGCTGAAATTTACCCTGAAATTATTAAGTGACATTAAAAAGCTAAATATAAATTTCTGCTGCTGGGTTCAAAAGCCATCATTACAACCACAGAACTATATAGACTTAGCCTAAGAGCTTTCTGTGCTTTGAACACTTAGAGTGGTCAGCTTTAAAAATTACTTTCCTCCTTGGGGCTTCAATGCTTCATTCTATAAAAGAGATGTTTAACCATACTATCACCATCTCGCCATCTAACTGGAGCCTGTTAAATAACATGTGTAAGTAAAGACTTGATTGAGAATAATGTAAGGCAACAGTTTTGTGACACATGAATGTAACTACACATTCCCAGTCAAAGAAAGTAGCAGTCATCTTCTCTGTGTACCCTAGTATTGAGTTAATTTTCAGATGCCTCGTTTAATGAGAACCTTGAGTTCCTGACAAACACCCAAATGAAAAGGAAAGTATAAATATAAGAAAACTGGATATCATACTTTTCCAGCTGAGCTTCAAAAAATGAAGACATTGGTCTGTAATAAGAGTGTAGAAATGTCATAACATGCTCCAAATACGTGAAACAAAGTAAGACAGAAAGCAGGTCAAGGATATGTGGAAAGAAATTTCAGGAAGGCAGGTTGTGTTCACTCCAAGTCTTTATAATCAGTGAGGTGAGCTCAGTAGCAGTGAACTATGATTCTGGGTGTGTCTGAAGCACTAACCACAAATCAGCCATGATGTAGAGAGGCCCCTGCTTTGGGAGAAAGGTAATGTTGAATGACCCTGAGAGCCCTTCTAGAATTCTGTGACTCCATGATTTCTAAAGTCATGATATTCCAATAAACAGTTTGAGTATTGTAGTTGGGAAGGCATTAGTTTTAGTCCCATTACTAACCTGGGCTTGTTAATTGCCGGAATTTGGGCAATCCACTCAACTTCCTCACATATCAGTTGATTGGTTGGGTTTATTGGTCCATTTGCCTATTGATTACAGTCTTGT
Organism: Sylvilagus floridanus; assembly: GCA_949820135.1. Lineage (NCBI taxonomy): Eukaryota > Metazoa > Chordata > Mammalia > Lagomorpha > Leporidae > Sylvilagus > Sylvilagus floridanus. Next base: position 77,205,309 of record OX463238.1, read on the forward strand.
TAAAGAAGTAAAAGATATTTTAACAATAAAGAATTTGTACATTAAAAGTTCTTTATGCCCAGACGATTGAGTATGAAGTATACAAGTAAAGAGATCTCATTATAGATTGACACAGAAATACAGTTCTATATTATTTTTGGTCATATTTGAAAGAACAATTCTGCCAAATACCAGCTAGAATTCTTCCTGAAAGTCTTTTGGACTAAGTTTACCTCTAGGGTGTCCTCATTCTGAAGTGATTTTTTTGAAGTATTTTTCAAGGGAGGTCCTAAAAACACAAGTATTATCAAAAAAGTTGGTTATGTAACTTCACACAGACTGTTCTTTCTTGTTCCATCCTGAAAGCCAATTGGTACATGAATTCAGAGGAAGCTACCAAAGGCAGACCTGTGTCTAAGGGAAGGGGATCAAAGTGACAGTGGCAAATTGACTGTTATCATAAAGACCTCCAGTCTTTCAAGATCAAAGACTTAGTATGAGGAGCATGTCTTTCCATTTAACTCTGCCACACTTCCACACTGCCCCCACCCAAGACATGAAAAATCCCAAGAGAAAACTATTCCACCAGTTTGTGCAACTTGAGAAGTGAGAACTTAATGAGTACATAGGACATGTACCTTATGGGGATGTCTGATCACATTCTCTGCTCTCCCATCAGGCCACCCATGGAAGACTCACAGACACTTCTGACGCCTGTGGTGAGCTGTGGGCCTCCAGGAGCTCTGCTGACACGCCCCGTCATCCTTACCATGCATCACTGCGCAGATCCTGACACGGAAGACTGGAAGATTCAACTCAAGAACCAGGTGGCACAGGGCCAGTGGGAGGTGAGCCTCTAACTGGGACAAGGATGGAATACAAGAGCAACCCAAGCAGATGAGTGGGCAATCATGGGAAGCCTTTTTTTTTTTAAAGCAAAATGTGGGCTGTGGGTAGAATTTTACCCAACTCTCAACAATCAGACTAGCTTCCAAGTGCTTTATTTTCTGGCACAAAGAAAATGAGGGTACAGCAGCTAACTCACAGGAAAAGTACACTTGAGAATCTTTGACAAGCCTTTTTTGTAACAGAGATAATGTATATTGGGAAGGCGAACATACACATGTACAGGGGACTACATCAAAAAGTTCATGCACAATGGAGTTAAGGTTTTATTTTTAATTATTTAGTTAAGAGAGAAAGAGAAAAAGAGAGAGGGGGAGAGATAGAGTAATCTCCCAGCTACTGATTCACTCCCCAAATGCCTCCTATGGCCAGGATCCCAGTCAGGAGCCAGGAATTCAGTTCAGTAATCTTACATGGGTAGTAGCAGGACAACTAGCTGAGCCATCACTACTACTTCCTAGGGTGTCCATTTGCAAGAAGCTAGAATCAGGAGTGGGAACCAGGTGTCAGACCCAGGCACTCAGATGTGGGATGTGGTTGTCCCAACTAACAACTTAACAGATAGGCCTAACGGCTATTTTCATGCAAAATAAATTTTTTTCTGAAATCTGTATATCCCATCGGGACTTCAAAAAGTTTGTGGAAAATGGAAAAAGAAAAGATAAGATACATTTTCCACTCTGTGTATTTAATAAGGAAAAATGTACAGTTACGAATGTTCACTGGTCATAAACATTGCTCTTCTGCACAATGCAGTTGCTTCTCATATCCTCATATACTGAAGTATCTTCCTATGTGTTAATTTACAGGTAGAGAAACATTGCACCTGTGTCAGGAAATGTTAGGTACTTCATGTACCTGGTATGTAGCTCTTGCAGACTGAATCTAGGGAAGCAGAAAGAGTGTGTTTCCAAAGATCTACTAGAATGAAGAACACTGAGGGCATCTTGGCTCCCTATGGCTGTTGCCATGGTAATTTCTTAAGGACACTGCCTTTAACAGGTCACTTTGCTTATGTCAGTACCCTCAGGGGAGGTGTTTGGCTAGAAGCTAAGGCACCACTTGAGATGCCCGCATCTCATATCACAGTGTCTGGGTTTGAGTCCTGGCTCCACTCCCTCTTCCAGCTTCCTGCTAACATGTACCCGTGGAGGCTGCAGATGGTGGATGAAGCATCTGGGTCCCTGCCAACTGAGTAGGAGATTTGGATTCAATTCTTAGCTTCTCAGTTTGCCCTGGCCTAGCCCTAGCTGTTTTAGGCATTTGTGGAGTGAACCAGTATTGAGAGATCTCTCTCTGTTAGTCTTTCTGTCTGTCTCTCTCTCTCCCTCTGCCTTTTAAATAAATAAAATACATAAGTGGAAAAGGTAGAACTCTTCACTGAGTAACTATACTTTAGGGAGCATTTATCAAAAAAATCAATTATCAAAAATATGATATAAACCTCAATACAACTTAGAAGATACATAAAATGTGAAAGTATCCAAAAATTATAATGTGTATTTTGTGATTACTTGAGAAATGTTTCTTTTAGAAAAAAAAGCTGGGATATTTTTTCTAGAAATGAAGAGTCTAGCCTGTAATATTTGCAGAAAACATACTGTTATAGTTACAAAAGTAGCAAGACATCTCTGAGATTAACAGGAATTTCTCTCCTATAGATGTCTTCTACTCTTGGCCATGTGAGGAAACATTCTTTGCCAGAGGCCCTAAAGTCCAGGATTGGAGTGTAGGGATGTGCTTTATTGTAAGATCAGACTTGATCAGATCAACTTTAATCCCTTTTAAGCTTGAAATGACTTATTCACAAAACATCTCAAAGTCTTAATCTCAAGTGATCCTAAATTATTTGTATGATTCTCTAATACTCTTATCCATTTCTGGGTTTGAGTAATAATAACAACAATAACAATAATAAAGAGATGAGGAGAAGAGTGGACAGTCTTAATGAAAACGCTTGTAGACTTGTGAGTGCCTGGGACATGGGCAATTTTTTTTTTGGTCACATCTTCTAGGAGATTCAGTAACATCCTGTTCCCAGGGATGTTATAGGTTGCCCTTTGTCCTGCTGGAAAACAGGACTTCTTCCCAGGTGTCCTTTTGGGGCTGAAATACAGTTGTGCATGCTAAGTGTCCCTCTCTTGTGTTTTCAGTTTGAGCTTCCATTTGAGTATATGAGAATATTTCAAAAAGTTTGTGGAAAATGAAATTAAAATCTAAGATTTTTGGTTCAAAAAATTGTGAAATCCTTGCATATAAGGGGTCTTCAAAATGTTCATGGAAAATGCCTAATATGAAAATTGAATGCAGGGATTTCCAAATTTTTTGCATGAGGTTAAAATTATCATGTAATTCCATGACATGAACTTCTTGATGTACCCTCATAGATTTTATTTCATTGGTGTTTTAAAAACACAAACTTTATCATAGCTCCAATAGGTCTAACTTATAATCAACTACCTGAGGTGGTTGCTTCTTTCCCATCTTTATCCAGACCCAGGAAATAAATTTATGATGGTACATTCATTCATTATTTTTGACAAATAGTTACTAGACACGCACAAGGCACACTGAGGCAGAGTGGAAAGCAAAGAAACATAGTTGCTGCCCCTGTGGAGATCAAATAACCTAAAACACAGACTGAATCATGCTATGCACATGTTTTTATTTCTACCACATGAAATTTTCTTTTAACTTCAATAAATTAAAATATGGAGGATTTCACCTAAAAAGGTAAACTCCCAACTTCTGGCAAAGTCAAAGCTCCATGTCACTGGACTGGCATTCCTAGGTAGCAAACATGGGCTGATGCCAAGTGTTGAAAGAGCTCTTTAGACCCACATGCGCATGGGTTTTAGCACCGTCTTCACTTCTTGTTGTCCTGTGCTCTACCTGCTTTTCCCCAAGAGGAATCTGGAATTATGACCTTTGGTTCATGGATGCTACACTTGATCATTCAGATTATTTAATGTGGTGGGAGCCACATAAATAAATCAAAACCTGGTTGAATTAACCATTATGTTTACAAAAGTCATCACTGCCAAGTATTTTTTATTTCTTGTTAAACATTTTAAAGTCTAAAAGACTAGATAGTTCAATGACTTCCATGAAAAATAACAGAAAAAAATTTTCTTACAGGTAATAGAGTTTTCTTTAGAAATTCAACAATCAGGATTCTTTAGGAAGAGCAGTATATTGCTTTGGGAAGTAATTGACAGGCAATTTTCAAAGACTGAAGTAGAATGGTATTGTATAAATCCTTAATTTCTCTAATTGTTTTCCAAAATAACGCATTTTCAGAGAAAAAGAAATACAATAATGGGAGTACAATCATATTTTTTAATTAAATAGGAAATTTAGAGATTGAAGCATTAAATTTTCATAAGCATAGTAAACTCAGGTACACTAATGTTAATAGGACAATTGATGAATGCTTTTTAGATTTTTATGTAGAACCCAATGGTGTAGATTTTTGGAAGGTCAAAAATGTTAAAGCACATATAAATAAAAGATATAATCAGTATAAGCTAATGTTAGGAAGATAACAACTAAGAATGGAAAGAGAGGTATCCTAAAGCCTAAAAAAGAGAACAGGAAAAAGAGCACTCAAAACTGAGAAGTCTTACTCCATCCCATGTGCCGCCATCCATGGTGGCCTGCACCTGTCCTCAGTGGCTCATCATGGATCCTGTCTTCCGTCCCCCAGGACGTGGTGGTGGTCGGAGAGGAAAACTTCACTACCCCTTGCTACATTCAGCTGGATGCAGAGGCCTGCCACATCCTCACAGAGAACCTCAGCACCTTCGCCCTGGTTGGCCAGTCTACCAACAAGGCAGCTGCAAAGCGACTGAAGCTGGCCATCTTTGGGCCCCTCTGTTGCTCCTCCCTGGAGTACAGCATCCGGGTCTACTGTCTGGATGACACACAGGATGCCCTGAAGGTAAGTGGCACCCCTTCAATCCCTCTCTTCTCCCTCATCTGGAAGCCCAGCTTTGGTGTGGCTATCCATATTTAGAGATGTGTGTGTGTGTGTGTGTGTGTACCCAAGTCTGTGAGCACATGCATTTGGCTCCAAAGGATGTGGTTTACAGAAGAGAGACATCTCTCTGAAGCCATGCTGATAGATGAACTATTTCCTTTATTCTGATTCTTCCCAAGGGCTACTTTTGTTTATTTTCCTTGATTTCTTTTAATGAAAAATTTAGAAGAATCTGGCAGTGAGACCCATGGATGGTAAATAATCTGCTTCCACGTTTATCTCAGCTGTGTTCTTCCTATAACAGGAGTTGGCATAATTGCTCACATTGTATGTTCCTCTTGTGTGCTACTTCATTTATATGCATTCCCATTCTCTTTACGAGGGCTGTGAGGGAGAGGGTATTTGACAACAGGCTGCTGCTTTGCAGAATAAATGAGCTTAATTCCTGGTGTGATTATGGCCATTCATTTCATCCCAGTTGAAGCTTTCAGGGATATTCTAAGTGCCTGCCTTTGAGGAAGTTATGATGTAGAAGCAGGAATAAAAGAAACATTCCAAGGATGAGGAGGTAAGTTGACTGAGAGCAACACCACAGCTGGATACAAAATTCTATGGTAGTTCAAAAGAGGGAGCTATCTTATTGTTTTGAGGACATATGAAAAGGAGCTAACATTTGGCCCTAATGGAAGTTGGCCTTTGGGTATAACTAATGGGGGAAAAATTACCATATTTCTAGGTGGTGGGAATAGCAGGAAGAAATACAGATGTGAACAATAAGTAAAGACGTAATACAGGCTCATCATCGCAAGCCTAGGATAGTATACAGGGGTTTCATTGGGATGGACCTTGATTGTCAGAGACAGGGGCTGAAACTGAGTTTTTTGAGGTGATAGAGACTGGGGAGGTCTAAACAGGAGAAAGACACGATGGAAACATGTTAGAAATATTAGTCTGACTTCAGTGGAAAATAGAATCAAGGTAAGAAAGAGTACCTGGAGGATCTGTGGTGATGACAGAGCAGAGAGATGAAAGGAGCAGGCATAAAAGGCCTTGTTCAAGAAGCCTTTATTGGGTTTGGCAATTAACACTCATGGGTGGGCCAGAAGATCAAGTTTCTGTCTTTACATTGCTGGGACAAGCTCAAGGGGCAGAAATCTTTATGCTATAGCCTGGCTCCGTGCAGCCTATTATGACAAAGCACCATAGACTTTACACATCCATGCAGGTTGGAAGGCTAATACCAGGGTGCCAGCACTGTTGGGCTCTGGTGAGGGGCTCCAGGCCGCCCATTTCTCAATGTCTCAGCTGGAGAAGAGGGCTCTGACATTGCTTTGACAAGGGTACTGATCCCTTTCATGAGGGCTCCCCTCCATGACATAACCATCTCTCAAAGGCCCACTTCTGAATACCATCACATTGGGGTTAGGATTTTATCATACAAATTTTTGGTGGACACAAGCATTCAGTCAATTACACTGCTTTTTTTCCTTTGGAATGCTGAACTGATTGTATGAATTAGACATCTAGACACAGAAGCCTGAGGAACAGTTAGAAATATGGGTGTGAAGATTAGAAATCTTCATAACCACCCCTAAGATACCACTATCCTCACTTTACTGATGTGCAACCAAAGGCGCAGCAAGGTTAAGTGAGTTGGTCTACATCATGCAGCTAATAAGTGGATAAAATAAGCTTCATGCCCATGTCCTCTTGGGCTGCCCTTGGGCTCTCAGCTAAGCTGGGCTTCTTGAAGAACCACACCCTACTGCCTCGGGAACAATAAGGCCTTGCTGAGGGGAAGGGTAGCCCACAAAGGAATTTGAGGAGGTTGGACATGTGGAGAAGGAAGAGAATAAAAATGAGTCAGATAAGCCAAGAAACCTCTGAATAGCAAGAGGGTTGCTTCTGGGGTTCCCATGCAAAGGGAAGTTGTGAGTCATGAAAACTGAGTGTTGCCCAGGGGGTCCTGGGCAGTGGGCCATGGGAATGGGTCATGGAGAACACAAATGGAAAGAGACGAAGGAAACGCTTATTGCAGTTACCTGTGCCTCTCAATGGATGTGATCAGCATGGCCCTCAGAGAGGGGATGAGATTTGGTTGGTTGCCTGATATATTTTTGAAAGTCGGGCCAGTAGGATTTTCTGATATTGAATAAATTCTGTGAACACACATCTCTAGTGTAAAGCTCAGGTTTACTTCTTTTATATTCCTTACCAATGTAATACTTCTAAGGCACTGGATTTCAGGATAGAAATCACGGAAGGCTTAGATTCTTCTCAAAGAAAATTATATTTGTAGGGGAATCATGGGATCAGATTAAGGCAAGTCTTTTGAACAGTTCCAAGAAGAATCATGCATTGCAAAGAACACAATGCAGAAGATTCATTTTATATCCAAAATGTTTGATATACATGCATGCCCTTGATATTATACACATGGTCATACTCAGGAATCCTTGATCTGTCTTCCGAACTGACATATACACAAATATATGCAAAAATGTCATCTTTTCTAAAATACTTTTGGTTATTTAAAATAGTGATAAAAGAGATGCTAAGAGTCAACTCAGAAAAATTGATGTATAGCTTTAAGCAATGAAAACAACCCAAGAGCACTTTGTATTGGAGTCAACACTTTCCAAGCAGGCATTTGTAAATTCTCAGCATCTGGGGATCTAGTGCCTAGCCTGAAACAAATATGAATAATGGATGAGGCTTTCTTGCACCTCATGGTCTTTTAATAATGCAGAAATACCAAAGTCCTAGTTCTAGGTAAGTGACCCATCCAACCTACCAATGAGACAATTATTGTCAGCACTGCCTAACATCGAAGCTTGAATTGGAAACTCGGGGCTGATTAGCTCAAAATATCCTTTTGTACTTAAGTTTCTCCCATGGTACCCTGCCTGCTGAGGGTCCCTCTTAGCTTTCCTCCAGCTCCTTGCTTCTCTGATCACAATTATCCAGACATGCAATCTTTTGCCTCACCCCTCCCAAATTCCTCCTGCTTCTTCAAACCTACCCACTCCTGACTCCTGTCCTTCCTACATCAGTAGTTTTCTATCTCAGTGCACAGAGATTCAGGCAAGGAGCTTTCCAGAAGACTTGCTCCAAGGTCCTACCCAACTGGGCTGGTACTAGGGATTATTTTGAGTGCTTGCTGTGTCATCTTATCATGAAGCCAAATTAAGAACCTTGATCCTAAACAGTTTCATAATTCTTTTGGAACTTGGATTCTATTAAGGATAAAATTTCCTACATCTTCAAGTCATTCTTTCTGCCATCTCTTCTTCTCTTGGTTCACATTCACTGCCACTGGTTCTTCCAGGTACCACCTCAGCCCTTACAACACCTCTAGTGAAGACCATACCCTCTAACCACAAGGCCAAGAGGAAAAATTCTAAAACTTCTCATATGGCATGATCACTGTTGATTCAGCTCTCCATTTCCTGGGCTGGATCTTCCCTCTATTGCTCATTATCCACTTGAATTCCTTTACACAGACTTCCGTGTATCTCCTGCCCTGGAGTCTTCTTTCCACCCACTTGATTCCCATCATTGTCTCAAATTCAATGTCACACCTTAAGCCACTGGCCACTGCTTAGACTTACTCTGGAAGCCTGCTCATCATTCCACATTATCTATCCACCAGAATAGACATGGTCTGTATTTCATCCTCATTAGCAACTGCTCCACTGACCAGATCTCCATCTGTTAAACCCCCACAACCAAGTGACCATCCATTCTCTCTCACACATGGCACAGGGAACTGCCTTTTGTTCTCTGGTCCCCTGGTCCACAAACCCTCATCTATTCCTGCTTATACTCAATTCTACACTGAAGTCTCTTGTCATCTTGAACTGCTGCACACTCTCCTAATTTCTGTAGCCAAGGATGGCCTCCCCTGAACAAGCTCTCTCCATCACTACTTGCAAACTGTAGAGACGCTATTAAAAAACTCAGACATCTCTGACTGGATATACTGCAATCTCTAGGTAACTGATCAAAGAGATGCCTCTCTTGCTTCCTCCTCATCTTTTGTTGTCTATATTTTCTTATTAATCAGATTCTATGCCACTGTTTTTCGATGTATCATTCATTCTCCCGAAGTCCCTTATTGAATCTCTGGCCCTGTCATGCTTAGCAGTAACCCAAAGCTTGCAATGGAAGTCACCTCAGTTGCCATCCCTTCAACTTCAAGGTTCTCACTTAGTCTGTATTTTAATGGACAGGAACTCTGCTGCCTTGTTTGTGTCTTAATTCAACTCCTTGCCACCTCCATCTCCAGTACAGCAAAGCACTTCTGAAGGTCAGTCTCCCAAGATTTGGTATTTTCCTATAGTTATAGCCAGGTGCTGGGGATTCTTCCTAAATTGCAAACAGACTCATGGAAATGTTGGACTAGGGCAGAGATGGAGGTCAGTGGAACATTTGTTCTTGGGGGTCATACCTACACAGTCCCTGAGAGCTATTAGAAAAACTCATTGGTCCAGACTGTCTCAAGTCCAATGTTTGAAGAAGACTAATTATGATTTTTTTATTGTATGTGGTTATAGTACCCATGTGGATGGGGAAAAATTGACACCTCCACATCAGTCAGCCTCAAGCAATCCTAATATACTTTTATCTCCCCACCTCCCTTTTGAGTTTGGCAGTTTTTGTAATAATTTCCCTGAGGTTTTTTTTTAAGCCTCAAGGCAAAAAATGGTCACCTGAAACTTAAAAGCTGCATTACCATTTGGAAGCACTGATGTAGAATTAGAAAGTTAGCAGTGACTATCATGGGAGTTAGAAGGTCAAGGCTAGTGGGAGATGGTGGAATTCTTGTCCACACATTTCAGGGGAAGATTTTCCCTCATGTTTCTCCTTGAAGGACCTGGGGAGCAATGCTCATGTTGAGTTCACAGCAACAGATAAAGATACTAAGAATTGAGAGAATAGTTCAGAAGCAGCTTCAATAGAGAGGTTAAGCCTATTGAAAGAGTTTGGTGCAACAGAGCTGTTCTTTTTCCCACTCTTCGGGTGATTAAAGTAATAAAAACAGTGTTTTCCTTTCATTATTTGTGAAGACTTAAATCCTAGTATAAATAGACAGGAAATTAACAGAAATGAAGCTTACATTTCGGCTAAGTTTAAAAACACCCAGGGAGAAACATATCAATGTGGAAATAACTAATGTCTGCCCCACTATCCAAAGGGCACAATTTATAAGATTCTCAGCTCATCGTAAAGGGGCTTATGCTAAGTTCTGAGATTTAGAAACTAAAGGAAGAGTTCTTTGTATATAGAAACAGCAGTGTGTGATTTTTATTGATTCTCTAACAAATGTGTATGTGAAACAGACCAAATAATGAGGATCTGGCTTTCTTTATGGAGTCATTTTTCAAGGAGAAGGCTTTCTTGGATTGATTCAGTTTCACATACAATTGTCCACTCTGTAGTATGCAGTATCAACTGTGTGAATGATAATTGTAGGGGGACATCATGAAAGAAGAATGAGACACTCAAAATGGAGAAAAAGAAAGTAGGTTGGATGAAGCCCAGTTGTGAATTGTATGATACCCACTTCCTTGGGCCACAGCAGTCAACAGTGATAGGCAGCCTGTTAAAGAGGGAAGCTAGTTTGATTTTTCATCCCACCAACTGTGGTCTCTCCTCATGTATCCTTCCAGTATTTCCTCTGTGGCAAGCTGTGGCCTGAGCTTAGAACTCTGCAGTCTGCTCTTCTGGGCCTTCTAAGGCTAGCTTTGCATGGAATTGGCCCTATTGAGCCTTCTGTTCCTTTGGTCTCCTCAACAACCTCAAAACAAGCCTGACCTATATTTTACACTTTAAGGATCCTGGTCTCTGGAATTACATGAAGATAAATATGGATAGATATAGGTATGGATATAGATATACACACATACACCTACACACATATGTATGTGTATATATGTATGCAACAATGTATTAGGTAATAGCAAGAAAAAAATGCATCAAGCCTGACTCAATTGGGTCTCCCACATAGGTGGCAGGGGGGCCCAAGTACTTGAGTCATCTTCTACTGCCTTCCAGGTGCACCTGCAGGTTGCCGTATCAGAAACAGAATAGCTGGGACTTGAACCAGCCTCCGATATAGGGTGTTGATGTCACAAGCAATGGCTTAACCCACTGTGCCTTGGAATTTATTTTTTGAGAGATTGAAAATAGAAGTTGTGTGCCGGCGCCGCAGCTTGCTAGACTAATCCTCTGCCTGTGGCGCCGGTACACCGGGTTCTAGTCCCAGTTACCCCTCTTCCAGGCCAGCTCTCTGCTATGGCCTGGGAGTGCAGTGGAGGATGGCCCAGGTCCTTGGGCCCTGCACCCGCATGGGAGACCAGGAGAAGCACCTGGCTTCTGGCTTTGGATCAGCGCCGGCTGCGGCAGCCATTGGAGGGTGAACCAACAGCTAAGGAAGACCTTTCTCTCTCTCTCTCTCTCACTATCCACTCTGCCAGTCCAAAAAAAGAAAGAAAATAGAAAAGAAAATAGAAGTTGTGGTATGCACAACTCCCCCAGCCCCCACCCACCCCCAAAAAAAGACACCTACAATTCCTGCTCAGAACCTATAACTCTGGTCCTCAGATGTGATTGCAAGAGAAGAGGAGAGTACCCCTGATTATCTGGGTAGATCCAATCTAGTTACACAGGCTCTTGAAAGTGGAGAAACTTTCCCAGCCACAGTCAGGAAGAGTCATGACCATGGAGAGGAGATTGGAGAATTTTGCCACTGCTGGATTTGAAGGGGAGGGGAGGGAAACCTAAGCCAAGAAACCTGAGCGCACTCTGGAAGGCAGAAAAGACGAGGACATTCTCCCCCGTGAGCCTCCAGGAAGGCAGGCAGCCCCATCAGCACCTTGACTTTAGCCCGGTGCCACATGTGTCAGATAATACATTTGTGTTGTTCTTAGTCATTCAGTCTGTGGTCATTTCTTAAGGGTAAAAATAGAAAACAAACAGAGCAGCTCAAAAAGAACATGCGGAAGGCTGAAAGGAAATACAAGGTGACATGGAATGTCCTAGAACAGCCTCAGGAGTCCCAGGTCCAATTCGGAGATGAGAGAGGGAAGATCTTCCTTGGGCCACTTCCCTTTTCACTCGCTCAAATCCAGGCTTTGGTGTGGGGTCACCCCTCTGTGAAAGGTCAGGGAGTGACCTTGGGGAAAGCCCAAGTGGAGAATGGAAGAAACACTGCAGAGTGGAGGTGAAGGAGGGGAGTGGGATGGCGCCTGGTGGAGAATTGAGTGATACTCAGGTGTCTTTTGGGGTAGGCTCAGATGGATGCGGGTGACAAGGCCACTTCCCTGAGAGCTCTACCCCTTGGCACTTTGCTTTCAAAGCGTCAGAAACCACCCCGACTGGGCAGGCTGTTAGTGGCAGCTCTGGCCAAGCCTTCACGGTGACAGCAGCTGTAGGAACAGCGGGCAGAGCCCCCAGAAGTGCAGTGACTTGACGAGGGGGCTGCATGCACATGGCCACCGCATCCAGCCTTGTGATGATTAGAGATGAAGCAGAGCAGACAAACTCCAGGGGAGAGCAAAGCACCCAGCGTGAACACAGGCGGGGAGAGTAGCAACTGCAGGCCTGGCTCCAGCCGTGCTAGCCCGAGCAGGTGGGAGAGGTTGGGCTGGCTGTCAGATGTCCCCTGGCTGCCCAGCCCAACAGCCTGAGCCTGGAGGCCAGACAAGGAGCCAGCACACACGGGGCTGAGAGCAACCTCATTGAAAAGCTGGCAGAGCACACAGAGAAAGATGACTGCACTTTTTGGCCTCTGCTTTGGTGGCGTGCAAGTGCACAGCTGTGACAGAGTCAGTGGCGACAGCCTCAGTAGCAAAGAGAGAAGGTTCTGAGCCCCAGATGACAAGGGCAGGTTTCAACACAGGATTAAAGACTGCACTGAAGCAAGGCAGGTTCCAGAAAACCTGATGGCAGCTGGAATTTTTTTTTTAACTCCAGTCATTGCATGCACTCAGTGAGAGTTGATCTTTGGAGGCTTCATACAGGTGGCACGCTGGATACTTGCTGGGGTGGTCTTTGTGCTCTGGAGAGCAAGGGTGTCTGGGTCGCAGCAGCACAATGAAAGTGAGCACCACAGCCTGTACCTGAGCCTCAGTGCTTGGGACAGTGCTGTGTGTGCGGCGGGAACGCCCAGCCGAACAGAAACAACCAGAGTTCAAGGCCAGCTGCTGCTCCCCTCGCTGTCTTTCCTGGTTGCAGTCATCTTAGTGCTTTGCACACAGAAGCTGCGTGCTCCTGGCTCCTGCTCGCTCGTGCTGCTCATCCCAAGCTGCAGTAAGGCTAGCCAGTTCATGGCTTGGGGTTTCCATGAAGAATAAAAAGTGAGATGGAGATTGAATACCAAAACCCAGCAAGGCGGAGGCAAACAAGGCCCTCACGTAGCCTCCGTCCAACCTCCTCTTGCAGCAATTTCTTTGAGTTCCAGAGGACTTGAGGTTAGGCATTTGTTTCATCTTTCCTCTAGCTGATGAGTTTTCTAAAAAGAAAAGTATGATGGGAAAGGAGTTGGAAAGAAAGTAAGAGACAAAGAGAGCTGATAGGCTAGACGTTTCGCAAAAGAGAAGAAACACCCTGTGAGATAGTGGCTGCAAAAACCAGCTCCTCAGAGGTAGAAATGGCAGCGTTTGGAGCCCTGGCCTGAGAGAGGGGCGAGTTCTCCTGCAGGGTTTGGGTGAGCAGAGGAGGAGGTTGAAGAGGGGGGTGGGCAGAGGAGGCCAAGGTAGGGCACAGGCCCAGGCAGCAGTGCCAGTGCCTGGAGTCTGGGGCCCAGTGCATCTGCCCCAGACTGGGCACAAAGTCACTGTGTCTGTAATACTGTCCCCAGCTTCCATGAGGTGCCTACAGGCAGAGGCTTCTGTCCTTAAAGATCCCTGCAGCCTCCCTGTGTGTGCAGTGTTCTGTGGTGTGAGGGCCACCAGGGAGCAATACTAAAGAGACAGATACTGAAGGGAAAGTGGCCAGGAGGAGAAGGCAGCCCAGGGGAGTCAGAGGAGGCAGAGGCACCTTCCCTCTGACAGGGATGCCCGTGCAAACCAGAGCACAGAGCACAGGGGTAAAAGCCTCCAGACATATCCTCGCTCTTGCCTCTCTCTCTATCAGGCCTTAACAAGGGCAGAGCTTGTGGTCCACGAGACTGGGAGAGCTCTGGGCACAGGCCAGAGGGGCTCCCTTGGTACACAGCAGCCTTTAAAGCAGCTTGAATTTATTGTGGCTCTTAAGCAGCCCAGGCTAATGGCTTGGCATGGATAATGTCTCGGTTTAATTGGTTATTGCACAAGCTGCTTGTTTCTTCTGCGGAATCCCTTGTCCCTGCCTTCAGAGCCATCCCTCACAGCCTCCTGGAATCAATGCAGCCCTCACTCAGACTTGCCTCAGATGCAGCCACTGCATCAGGGAAGGAGCCTGTCTCCCACGATTGTGGCCTGCTTGGTGACAGTGTCGTTGGATTTCATGAGTGTGCAGATGTGGGGGTTGCTATAGGGGGATGGGATGGAGACACCTCTGTCAGTAACCAACTCTTGGGAATGTCTTTTTTCAATATCAAGGTGGAGGGAGGGAGTCACAACTGGACAAGGAATTGAGAAACCAACACCTTCTCACAAATGCAGAGCAAGCCCTTCAAAGCAACAGGTGCATCCACGCAGAGCCTAAGCAAGCCTCTGAGGTGGGAGATGCTGCCCAGGGGGAGGGCAACTTCTTCACAGCAGGGGATGGTATTTATATTGCAGAGAAGAAAGAGCCTAGATGATCCTAATTTTTATTGCAGCATTTCTTTCCAAGGTCACGATATTTTTCTTATGTCTTCCTAAATCTCTTGACCTTAAGTATATTTTGTTCTTGTTTTCTTTTAACGTGTGGGAAATATCCTAACCTTTGTGATCCAAAAGCCACTTGTCTGGAAGCTGTTTGAGGCTGAGCATGCTGTGATGTGATACAGTATTTTCATGGTGGACTCCCAGCCCCATGGGCCAGGAGCAGTTGGACATAGGGACAGGGACTTGTCTGTGTGGCTCAGAGCCTGCCTTGGTCCCTGGCAGGTCTCACGGTCCCACTGATGCTGAATGAAAGTTCCCAGGAAGATTAAGGAGAGGAAAACCTTAAGCTGTGCAGCCATATCTTATTGATTTGTATGTCAGTTATTTTTATGTCCTATTACATATTGGTATCATCTATATATTAACCAAAATGATTTCATGCCAAAGGAATTCGGAAAATCAAGGTTTCTGAAGTACAACTCACAGCATATTTTAAATGGAATCTGCTAGAGCAAATCTCCAATTATAACGCTTAAAACCATAACAATATGGAACAAAAACTGCCTTAGCCTGTCAAATGGGCTGGCTCTGTCTCCTGATACACAATTTACATGTGGAATTCGCCACATGAGACGTCTGGACTCATGTGTGGATTTAGATTATTTTAGTTACCAACGAGTTGTTTTCTTTATTGGTTGAGATATTTTAAATTTATACTTGAATACCCTTAATAATTCATGCTTCCGTCTTGTCTTTTCCTTTAGCCTGTAATGTTAGCTAGTCGTTGAACATCCTGAGTGTGATGGTACCAGTTGCTACTTTCCAGAGGAAAAAGGTCAAATTCCAGTTTGGTAGAGATTCTTTTGGCCTCAATCATTCACCCCTGGGTTGATCTCTTTCCCAAGGTGCTAGAGAGAGGGAGGTATGGAGCTGGCAGGCTGCAGAACACAGTCCATACCCTCCAGGCCCAGTGAACCATGGGGACAAGGAAAGGCAGTATTGGTACTCCTGTGTGTGTGTATCTGAGATCATACTTTTAACATTATGTATATTTTATAAAGTACTCTACTAACCTACTGATGTATTAACGTAGCTCTAATGTACAAACACAAAAAATACATTGACTGCTAGGACTATATTTAGAGACCTCTGCTCCAAGCTTAGTGGCCTCCTGTTGGCAAGTCCATCTTTCTCTAGAGTTCATATCCAATCGAAGGGAAGAAAAGGATTTCTCCCAGCTCTGCAGAGCAGCTATGTGACGCTCCTGGCTGAGGGGAGTGTTGGTCTCTGGCCCTGATGTCTTTAACAATGGCACTTTACTTGGTCCTTTCTCTAGGAACAAGGGGCTCTCCAGGCCAGACTTTGCCATGATTTCCGAGGTGAAGGACTGAGTCATATTCTTGGGCTATCTCCAGTCTAGATTGTACGCTCAGAATGTGGTGTTGGCTTCCCTGACTCAAGGTCATGGCCAATAGGTACTGAGAGTTAATTCAGTGTTCCTCTCTGCCAAGAAAGCTGATAATGCTCTCTGAATCCTCTGGCAGTCTATGCTGATTGTAGGGATGGGTGAGGATTATACGTTGTTGGGTACAATTACCTCCCAGAATACAATGCATCTTCTTTTAGACATCCCAGGGAGATAATTTGGACGTAATGAAGATCTATAGTAATCAGATAATTACTATCGATCGCTCTTCAGACGTCTTGATGAGGTAATTAGGGCGTACTGGAAAGAAGCTAGGACTGATTGATTGGCATGACTGTAATCTCAAAGATTTCTAATTATGTTTCTTTTCTTCTAATGGCTTATAAACAAACATCATTTTAGCTTTAGAATTTGTCAGGTGCCAGGTTCACTGGGAACATCAGCTTTCCCTATTATGCTAACTAGACACCGAACATGATCAACATAAGCTCATTATGTCTTCCTGCTGAAGCAGAAGAAACTGCAATTAACCCTCACTTTTCTCAGGCTTCGGCATTTCCACGTGGCCAGATTCTAGTCAAGGAACGGGGCGCTGTATGAGGTGTATGTGTGCCAGATCTGTATGGCCTGCTGGGTTGCCTCAGAGCCTGCTGACATACAAGAGGAGCAGAGCCAGGGCACAAGGACACAACATCATGTCAAGGTGGCTGGCTGCTGGTGGTTGGGGGCTGTCTGCTCGGGCCTCTGTCCCAAGTAATAGCTGCTCATTAGGTAAACAGCAGGCCAATGCTGTCAGGCAGCTGGATGGGGTACTACTTCTATCAGCGAGATCTTGCCTCATGGCTTCCATTTGACACTAATTAGAGAACTCCCTGTCTGAGACCACACTCCGAATTCTCCTAATATTTCCTACACCTTTTAAGACTTTTCAGTAGCTTGCACTGTTCAGAAGAGTGGCCTGAGCCAAAGATGATGAATGGTAAGGACTACTAAACTTGAAGCTTGCAAGGACCTGTTTACTGGACCACAAGGCCAGGGGTTAGAATTCATTCCACAGATGCAATGTGGGTGCATTTTGGAGTATAAGGCAATCTCATGTCCACACTTGACATTCCTCACTGTGACCCATCTGTGTACTTGGTAACCTGGTAGGTTGCACCTGGAATCCATGTGTGTAACATTCTGAATGAACACCTGTGTTCTTGAATTCCCCACTTTGTTGAAATATCACCAAAGAAGAAAGTCATATTTTGCTTTTGTATTTTTTTGTCAAATCCATCCTTTTCCTGCACCCATATTTTTTAAAAAGTCACAAACTTCCTACAGATTTCTCTAAAATTTTAGGGTGGAGAGAAGTAAAGTACACAGGGATGGGTTAGCAAAGGAGACTCAGGATATTTTGCTCCTTGATAACTTATGGTGTGCTGCTGTTAGGATAATTACAGCTGTGGTTGGAAATGCTTCATTAACTCCCATTAACTAGCTTGAGAAATGGAAGTATATATGAAATTTGTCTCTGTGTTATATCTTTATAGGATAAATACACAGATTTTTTCATCATTCACAATAATTGAGAAACAAGGTGTTCTTTTTGTAAGCTTAATCTGAGCCACTGTTTAGTTCAATGTTGGGTATTGCAAAACTTTCCTAGGCTGTATTGGAATATTTTCATCTAATAAGACACATAATGAACACATTCAATGTTTTTAATATTTGGAAAATCTTTAGTGAATCATTTTAAGCAACATTTCCATGACATTATTTCTGCACATAAAGAAATTATAAGGGGTATTGAATTAATATCTAAAACATACTCTTTTTTGTTGGTTTTATCAAGTCCAAGATATGGGTTTTTTTTTTTTTTTTTGGTTACCTGGCACTTTCCCCAGAAGTTAACTGAAAATCTCTTTTCCTATCTGCCTATCTATATTTTAACCTATATTTTATTTTACTGAGAGTTCTTTCAGCTTTGAATTCTGATTGTTTTTCCATGGTACTTGATTTCAAGTGCTATACGTGTTGGTTGGTAAGAGGAGATTACTGAATTTTCTCCACATTGCATGATGCAGATTGCAACACAGTTGGTCAGGAGGGCCCCACCCTATACAAATGACCAGGGCTCCGATTTCTGGGGCCCAGGGCTGCCAAGGTAGATGGTTATGGAGTTGCACAGGTTAGGTGCACTGTTCTGGAAGCCAGTGGAGAAACTTGCTCCGTGAATGAGCGCGCTCCAGAAGTGTGGCAGTGCAGTGATGCACCTCTGGTTCTGCACGTGTCATTGCAGGAAGTTCTACAACTTGAGAGACAGATGGGAGGACAGCTGCTAGAGGACCCCAAGGCTCTTCATTTTAAAGGCAGCACCCACAACCTGCGCCTGTCAATTCATGACATCGCCCATTCACTCTGGAAGAGCAAATTGCTGGCTAAGTATCAGGTAAGGTTCCCAGCTTTCCTCAAGTCTTGATGGTGACTCCAATTATATACACAGACAAAAATCCCCTTTCTTAAAATCATTCTTGTATTTGTTGGTCCAGGATAGCCTGAGGTTACTTGGGACTTTGGAAAAATACCAGATAGGCATGTTTGAAGGGATGCTTTTTAAAAATTCTCCCTTATGTGATGGGCATTTCACCTAGTGGTTAGGTTGTCTGGGAAGACACCCATATCTGAGTACCTGGGTTTGATAACCAGCTCTTCCCCTGACACCAGCTTTCCTGCTAAGGCAGACCCCGTGGGGGCTCATGGAATTAGGTTGTTGCCACCAACATGGGAGACCTGGGTTGAGTTCCCGATTCCTGATTCCCGATTCTTTAGCCTGGCCCCTGATAAGGAATTTAGAGAGTGAGCCAGCAGATCTCTCCCTGTCTATCTGCCTCTTAAGTGAATAAGTAAAAACAATTTTTCAAACAACTGTGCTACCACCATTTCATTTTTAGTAAATGTTCACACTGAATTGATTTTAAAAATTTTATTTATTTACTTGAGATGCAGAGTTACAGATGAGAGAGAGAGAAAGGTCTTTCATCCACTGGTTTATTCCCCAAATGGCCACAATAGCCAGAGCTGAGCCAATCCAAAGCCAGGAGCTTCTTCCTGGTTTCCCACACAGGTTCAGGGGCCCAAGCACTTGCGCCATCTTCTACTGCTTTCCGAGGCCATAGCAGAGAGCTGGATAGGAAGAGGAGGAGCCAGGACTGGAACCAGCACATAATGGGGTGGCGGCCTTATCCAGTATGCCACAGCCATAGCACTGGTCCCTGAATTGACTTTTTTTAAATAAGTGAATTACAATTACTTGCAAAAGAGACATTATTACCGCATGTCACACAAATTAGGTTTTGGCCTTTATATTGAAAACTTAAAAGGAATTCCAATTTGGGAACTGAAATAGCATATAAAATTAAAACCCAGTCAGGGCTATATTAAATAGCAAGCATAATAATACTGGTCCCAAGTTTCATTGTATGTACCTGTAGGAAAATGACAGGACTGGCCAATGCCTTTCACTCCTCCTCCTCCCTGCCTCCTCTCTCGGGAGACTACTTTGATGGGATTGCCAGCCTCTCCCCCAGCCCTAGGAGGGGCAGACACATACAAATGTAACCCAAAGCTGCAGCTCCCTTGGTTGCTCTCTTCTGAAGTGAGTCAGTGAACAAGCTGAAAGGAAGACTTTGCACCTCCATCCTACTCCCCTAGGTCAAGTGCACTTGCACTTGAATTAAGGGATGCTACCCCCAGTGGGTTAACAAGGGTGAGCTCTGGTGGGCCTGTACATCAGATTCTGCTATGTCCCTCAGCATGTGATGGAGACAGTGGACTTCTGACTCTCCCACTGCATCCTTCCCTTTAATTCAGCTGCCTTGATACCATAATGGAAACTACTACTTGTGGCAATAATGATAATGTGCCATTCCTTACAGCTAACCCTAGCCCAGTGCTTGCCTGCTGCAAACCCTCCTGTGTATTTTTCTCTCTGAACCCCAGGCCTAGGAATTAGGTGCTCTTCTGCTTATACTTTTGCATTTGAAGAAACTCAAGCCTGAGGAGGCTCGTTAGCTTGTCCCAGCATATCACTAAGGCCAGGGGAGGCTGCTCTGGTTGGACTGGGTTTGGCTCCAGAGCCTCTGCCCTTTACCTCCAAGGCCCCTGCCTTTCATGCATCAGTCTTTTTTTCCCCCGTATTGAACAGACTCTTGGATGTGCTCAAGGCCAAGGGCTTTCTTGTGGCAACTAATCGAGTCCTCCTTCGCAGCCATGGTGAGGTTTGGCTCCCTGTGTCCTGCACAGGGAGAGGACAGAGGCATGAAAGGAAGTGGCCTCCCTGCCTGGTCCTTTAGACTTTGCTTTCTCTAGAATGGCCCGGCAGGGATTCTTTTTAATGAGCCATTGAGCACTGAGCAATAAGGGACCTGTGTGTCAGTTGGTCTTTGCACTTTTCTAAACCTCTTTTTAAAAAAAATTCATTGGCAAAGGCTCTCTTTGCAAATGGGAGACTTGTGGCAGACAAGTGAGGTAGGTGGATGCTGGAGGCTGCATCCCTGGGTACAAATCTCAGCTCTGCTTTTTGGCTGTGTGGCTTTGGGAGAGTTAGTGAACCTCTCTGGATCTTTTTTTTTTTTCCTTAGAAACAGTAGGTGAGTTAGAGCTTGTCCCTCAGGCTGCTATGCGGAATAAACAAGGTAGTACATGTGATGCTGTGTGGCCCGCCCTCGTGGCTAACACTTTTGTATCCTTTAGGAGATTCCTTTTTATCATATCTGGAGTGGGTCTCAAAGAAACCTCCACTGCACCTTCACTCTGGAAAGATTCAGCCTGAACACAGTGGAGCTGGTTTGCAAGCTGTGTGTGCGGCAAGTGGAAGGAGAGGGGCAGATCTTCCAGCTCAACTGCACCGTGTCAGAGGTAAGACATGCGCGTTTGCTTGACACCAGATGCATAGGGCGGCGGGCAGGTGGCAGTGGTTAAACCGGCACTTGGCAGGTGCACATCCCATACTGGAGTGCCTGGTTCAAGCCCCAGCTTCCTGCTAATGAAGACCCTAGGTGGCAGCTTAAGTACTGGGGTCCGTGCCACCCAGACTGAGGCCAAGCCTACCCTTGGTAGTGGTGGGGCAACTGGTAAGTGAACCAGTGGAGGGAAGACCTGTCTCCATCAGTCTCTCTGTTTCTGTCTCTCCTGCCTATCAAACAAGATGAAAATAACTTTGTAAAAATTTTAAAAGAGAAATCCGGGGAGAGAATGACTCTCAAGAGGAAAGGGACAGCAAAAGGGTATCTTTCTATAAGTCATACAAAAAGTCTTCTTATGAATCACAACTTGTAAAAAGCTATCTGAATGTCAAGTGTGAGGTTTCATTTCAGTGGCGTGACCTAACTTTTCCCCAGGCAGCTCCTGCTCCTCCATGCAGCCGCCTCCCTTGCTGCTGCTTTCCCCCTAATCATTTGCTGCTGAGTGGGGTGGAGTAGAGAACTACCCCCCCCCATATCTTTACTCTGCTCCATCTTGAAAGGAGACATCCCCTGTTCTCCTTTCTCTCTTATGCATCATTTCCCAAATAGCACAGATGTCTATTCACCCACAGTGGAGAAGTGGTCCAGAAATAGAAGTAAAACTTACAGAGGCGTCCTCTAGGGGCCATCACATTGGCCTTTCTTTGCTGTGATCGTTGTACCCTTTAGCTTGCAATTGTTACCTGTGCATGTTGCAGAAATAACAGAGGTCATGGGGCCGGTGTTGGGGTGCACCAGGTTAAGCTACCTCCTGGGATGACTGCACCCCGAATGAGAACGCTGGTTTCAGCCTCTGCTCCTCGGTTTTCCGATTTAGCTCCCTCAGAGGCAGCAGAAGCTGGCCCAACTACTTGAGCCCCTGCCACCCATGGGGGAGGCCCAGATGGAGTTCCTGGCTTTTGCGTGGCCCAGCCTTTAAACGAGGCATTTGGAGGAGGGAACCTCTTGCTCTGCCTTTCAAGCAGATTTCTAAACACGCATTCTAAGATAGCAGAAAACCATCAACACTATTTAAAACCTTTTCTGTGAAGAAAGCAGGTGCCCACAACCTAGCATGTTCCCTTGGAGCCAAAGGACACGGTTGGGTAGCCCTGCCAGTGGAGGAGCAGGGAGGGAGCAGCAGCCTCCTGGGGCTATGCTTCTTGCTGCTGGCCAGCCAGATAGGCCAGAATTGTAACCTCTGAAGCCAGCATAGGACTGAAAACCCTGCCTCACCAGCATGCGAGAGGCATGTGGACGTTGGCTGGTCCGGCTCCGCGTGCGCAGCACAGCCTGGCATGGAAGCAGGCAACTCCACTGCACGCAGCCTCTCCTCCTGTACGTCCAGGAGACTTTTGACTCCTAAACAACTTTAGTCACAGACGCCGGTGACATTCAGAAGGAATGATCTTGGTGTCAGGGTGCCATGGCAACCACCAGGCCTTGCTATCTCCCTGGTGCACTGCGCCCCCCACCTCCTGCTGGCTCCGGAGGGTGTGTTCACTTTCCAAGCCCAGCAGGTCTGCAAAGTTCAATAAGAGCCCAGCCCCAGGGACAACAAAGGCTGTGGGATTTGGCAGGGGGGCCACAGGGCCTGGAGCTTTGAAGCCGGCTTTCTGGTCAGCGTGAGCATGGGCTGTGTGCTGAAAAGGTGGATTCAGATGCAGCCACAAATGAAAGACAGCTGCTCAGGGCTCTCTCCCACCAGCCTCCTCGCAGAGAAAGCACCGTGTGATCACAGCTGAAGAACTTTCTTGTGCCAGCATCCAGGAAAGACGACTTCTTTTGCATGTGGTGGCAGTTGGCATTCGCCCCTGTGTGATAGACAAGCACATTTAACTGACCGGCATGGAGAGGACTTTGGGGATTATGGGGCGCTCTGCTGCTTTTACTTCTGGGTCACTGCATGCCAGCACTGTGGCTAGCATTTGAAAACGGGTGCTGCTCTCTGTGTGGATACACAGTGGCCTCTGAGACCCCACCCTCATGAAAACCTGGGAGAGGGGGCAGGGTGTGACTGACAAACCCATCCACAAGGCATGAAGGGGCTCTGTTTTGGGGTCTCAGGGCAGGACGGCAGGTGGGCTGGGCTGTGCTTCCCAGTAGTCCCTGTGGAAGGCATGAAGCCCTTGGCCACCCTCATCAGCCCGAGGACCTGTTGCCCACCCCAGAGACCAGGCTGTGCAGACACACACTGTGTTCACTTCAAGGGCCAACGACTCCTCTCTGGTTCCTTTAGAAGCTTCTAATTTCACAGAGATTAAGTATGGAAATGTCTAGAAGGCTAGAAGTATTGCCATGAATGAAAGTCAGAATGTACACGATGGTAACACATTTTGCTTTTCTTAGACAGAAACTGGTTGAGTCATAACCAGAAAGCTACCCATCACCACCAAGAGAAAAATAGTGATGAGAAGGCAACTGATGGCTTTTTCAGGCTTCCGGTGCAGTTTTTGCTGTAGACAAAGACCCATTATAGGAAAGCCCTGAGTGTACAGTTCTGTGAGAACACCAACAAGTGGCTTATCCTGTCTTGCCTCAGCTTCTGCATGTGTAAAGAGATATAAAAATGTATTAAATCATGGGCCTGTTGTGAAGACTGTGTAACTGTTAGGAACTGTTGTGAACAGAGCTTGGCTGACAGCACACACACTATTACTATTGTCAGCACTGTCACTAGGGTAGCAGGTGCCTGTGTGACCTCTGCCACTCTGAGCTGCAGGGTCTGTCATCAACTTAAGCTTCAGAGGTCCTCTGAATCGAAATAAACCAAAGGCTGAACCTAGTTCCTATATAAACAGTAGTAGGTCTTTAAAAGTAAATATAGCCAAACAGAAATGGGCTCTTGGAAGAAGGAAGATGGTATCTCTCTCCAAGTAGGGCTGTCACACTATTGCTGTAGTTCATGGTTTTGAACCATGGAAAAAGGTACAGCTTAAGGGGCATTTTCAGCCACCTAATTATAACAGATTTCCAGACAATAACAATTATTGTAATTGTGTACACTTGCTAGAACTTATAACCTCTATTAGCTAGTGACATGTAGCAGTTTGACGCACATGAGAACTGTATTAACGTATATAGCTAACATCACTCTGCTACAGCCATTCCCTCTTTACTCTGTTTTCCATAACCTGTTCAAAATGATTGCTGGGAGAATCTAGTTGCTTCTTTTTTTAAGGACTGTAGGAAGACTCAGAATATGAGAGTAGAGGGATGCTTCTCCTGTGGCGTTCTCAAAATGTGTGCCATCACCATAACAGCTGCATGGTTAACGCTGACAAATCGTATGTTTCCTAAGGCAGATGGTACCAACATCATAAACAATTATTGTAATAAGCATTCTGTGACAGTAAACTCACTTTTTCCTTGACTTGCAGGTAAAAGTAAACAGCAATTGAAATTACTAGATGAAACCTGAATGTAAATGTAGATACATATTTTTTTCTTTTACCTCCAAAGCAACTATCATCCCCCTGAAAAGAGAGACAAGAAATGACACCCTACTGAGGTTACTTCATCTACACAGAAATAGGGTAGCCTGGGTGGGAGCACTCGGGTCTTTCATGTCCACATGAAATGGGGATGGTTCTTTATGCACCAAGGAAAAGGGGCCAACATGAAGGAGTGAGCAGACCTGCCTGAGATCCTGCCTTTCCCTCGAGGATGTAACAGGGAGAGGCATCAAACCCTTCATCACACTGGACTCTGGGGGTGGGCTGCCATCGGGAACTGGCCTTGTCCTCTTTCTGTCCTAGAAAAGCATCGTTTCTGTAATTTCAACAAAACTTGACTAGCTGCCGTGTGCAGGGTACAATGCTGCGTACCACAGGGGTTCTGAGAATGACAAAAACACTCTCACCTCTAAGCAATCTGAGAACTGAAAGTCACAAAAAATACAACCACTTGTGCACTGGGCAGAAGGGCTGGGAACCTGCTCCTGGAGGTCTCGAGATGCATGCCTTTGGTGTAGTGCTCAAGGGCGCATCAGAGCACTTGTGTGTGGGGCTGGGCTTTGGGGGTTTTTCCAACACAGGTCAAAAGAGAAGGGAGACCAACTGTCAGGGGCGCAGCCTCAGCAGTGACACTGGACATAGGGAGTGGTCCAGCCTGAGGATGACTCTCCAAGGATGGGGCAATGGGGGGGGGGGCGGCACATTCTGATTGGGAAGTGGCGGAAGCAGCTATCAGGCCCCTGCTCCATGGCAGGCCTGGGCCCTGCATTTCACATGCATCAGCCTTGTGGCCCCACACCAGCCAGCAAGGCAGGTCAGGCTGTACAAATGGTCTTCACTGCTTAAATAACACTTGGAACTACCCGAGGGAGAAAGGGCATTTAAGGCTTGGTAATGAAGAAATCAGAGAAAGAGATGGTTGTGTACACCAACGCACCACTGTAGGGATAGCCTGGCAGGCATGCTGGATGGACCACAGGTGAGCAGTGGGGAGTGACTGTGGCCAACAGTAAGAAGAATCTCTGGGACCTTAGGGTTCAGACATGTGGACATGTAAATCCATGGGTAAATACTGGCGTGTACCCTCAGGTTACTATCCCTAGAGATTTCAATCTTTCGCTAGCTTTCTCTCTCTGCCCCTCCCACCCCATGCCTGTTGGGAAAGCGCTGTGGTGGGATACTCACCCAAGGACTCCAGCTCCTATTATGGCTTCTGTGTTTTGCACATCAGTCTTTGAACTCCTGGCGTGTGCTACTGCCAACACAAAGGAGCCAGTGCAGTCCACAGGGTCTCAGTTTGCCAAGCTTTGGGTTTTTGAGGCTAAACACTGTGATTAAACCCACACTACTGTGTGTATTATGGCTAAAAAAAAAAAAAGGAATAAATTAGTTTTTCTGTAAAATGCTCTTCAAGAACCCAGATGGGCTCTCTTCTGTGGGGTTACTCAATCCGACAAGGGAGCATTGGCTGCTCATCCTGGAATGTGGAACGCATGGCTAGAACACAGCTACCACACATACACACAGGCACCCCCACTGCTGTAGAGGCCACTGCGGCAGGGCAGGGTCTGGGGATGTGCTGGGTGATGGGGACACTGATGGAGCTGAGCACTCAGACATCAGAGACTTCCTGACAGCAGGAACTGTGTCTGACTACTTTATCCTGCACCAACTAATTATGCACACCAAGGAGTTACCTGCCTTCAGAAGAGGGAGAAATGACATTTAAAGTAGATTAACTAGATTCTCTTTTATTGCTCTAATAGTTCCCAGGCAACATTTGCTTTTGCTTTTCCAACCAGGAGAAGTGATCAGAAAATGATTAGAGTTTCTCCTACAGAGAAAATTCAGAGTTTGCCTTTGTGCTGTTTTATGAGCTGAAACTATTTTAAGAGCCACTGTATGGTTTTCTCTACTAAAAATTAGATTAAAAAAAATACGGTTGTATAGCCATTGGACAATGCCATTACCTGTTTGCCCTAAGGTGACAGGCTGTGTTTACCGAATTCTTTAAAAAAAAAAATTAGTCTTAATTTGGTACCATTTAGCTCCGTTCCATTTCATTCAACAAAAGCAGAAAGAACAAAGTCATCTTTGGCAGGGTGTCCAGGTTATGGGGGCATTCCCTTAGATCAGTCTCTGGAACCTCTCTCAGCTTTCTAATCTCAGATCTGTTCACTCTCAGAGAACTGCCCTTGTGAACACTTTTCCCCTCCTGAAATCTAAACCTTGGGAGCACTGATACTCCTTATCTTCCTCTCTCATCCTGAAGAAACACATCAGAAATGCTGTTACGTAATCACACCAGAACTTTCCATCTAGCCCAAGCCAGGCAAAGTTAGCTCCATGTACCTCTTTCTTGCAACCAGGTTACACAGCACACCACCACAGCTGTGGGGCCAGGAAGAAGCCATTCTCCCCAAGGAGAATAACAGCATTCATTCTCTTCTTATCACTCAAAGCAAGGCATTATGTTGTTTGGTTCAACAGGGACTGCTTTTGTCTTCAGAAATAATGCTATGTTGTTCCTGGCCTTTATACAGGAACCTACAGGCATGGATTTGCCACTGCTGGACCCTGCAAGTACCATCACCACTGTCACGGGGCCGAGCGCCTTCAGCATCCCTCTCCCGATCCGGCAAAAGCTTTGTAGCAGCCTGGATGCCCCACAGACTAGAGGCCATGACTGGCGGATGCTGGCCCATAAGCTAAACTTGGACAGGTGGGTATGGAAAGGCTCTAGCACTACTTTCTGCATTAGATATGATTTGCTAGGACTTCTAACTGGTAGACCTAGGGCAGCATTCATTTTTTTTCCATATGTCCATCTGTTTACTTTCTCAATCTACAACCACAGCTTAATCACCTTCTTTGTCCCGTATTTTGCAAACAAGATGCTATGGCATTTCTAAACACCCAGTTTTGTGATCCACTCTGCCAAGCTGACGGTCTCAGTCTGCCCTAAACACTGAAGGATGTGACATGACCTGTCCCAGATCATCAGAGCCTCGGCTACAAAGAAAACCTAAGTCTTTTTGAGTCCCATTTAGGTTAAGACACACAGACATCTTATGTCTTAATTATCTTAGTTTTGAGGTTAACAAAGTTAAACATCACATCTCTCATCTGGGGGCTGATCGAAGTCAGTCTGGGCCAGTTATTTAGGACAGCCCACTGTAAACCACAGTGGGACTTAGGCTACCCTGAGACAGATGGAGAGACAGGAAGGCTTAGCCCCATAAAAACGTGAGAGAAAACAGATCTGTAAATCACGCCATTCAGCACATTTTCCCATTCCCCACTACAGGTACTTGAATTACTTTGCCACCAAATCAAGCCCAACTGGTGTAATCCTGGATCTTTGGGAAGCACAGAACTTCCCGGATGGAAACCTGAGCATGCTGGCAGCTGTCTTGGAAGAAATGGGACGACACGAAACAGTAGTGTCGTTAGCAGCTGAAGGGCAGTACTGACCACGCGGGAGCGGGAAGTGGATGGAGACACACAGGGAGTCTGTGGCCCCCCAGGGGTGTCACCGTGGAGAAGGACATCGGAGACTAGACCCAATGAGCTTCACCGGCCAATCACAGCAGGAGAGAGAAGAAACACAGATACAACTTCCAATACACATGCCCACTTTACTTGGACAGCACTGCCGGAGTTAAGAAAAATTGTGTAAATGTGTACCTTGAATTTAGAAACCAACCTAATTTTCCTCTTAGTTGGGCTGTATGCTGTATGGTACAGGATCTTACAGTTTCCTAGGAAACGCTTTTTATTGCTATCCAGATATATGGATAAACTTTCTTAACAAACCCAATTTCTACAAACGTTGTTTACATCCACTTGGACAGGGATACAGACACTGTCCATGGCTCGTTCTATTTTTGTTCAAATCATTTGAAGTTGAAGCTGTGGACGGTTTGTTGTGTCTACTTCAGATTAGTAATTTACAGAGAAATCACAGACTTTTGCTACACATCGTGTACATCGAGTGTCTCAGATAATCCTCCATCAGTGTTCTGTTTCTAGAACTTGTAGAACCAGTGTTACTGTTTGTATCAGGGAAGTGGAGACTCTAAGTGTCAGGGAGAAGGGACCGAGACTCCTTGCTCCTTGCAGGAGAGACTTACCTGGTGCCCTCTGAGGATAAAGCTGTAGCATTGCAGGGAAGACAGTGATTCATGTCCAACCACAAACACACACATTTCTCCACACCATGTATGTCATATGCAATTTGAAGTGCTGTCTGTTTTTTAAAAAGGTATCATTATTAGTACCCTTATTATTATTATTGATGTATATTTACAAGTATTCTAGCAAAAGGGTTTTCTTTTAACTTCTGTTTTCATTAGCAGTACTGTTAGTATTTGGGTATTGACTAGACTTGCCCCCCACCTTCTCACATAACAGGGTGGGTGTGCTCACCTGTTAACAGGCATTGCTTCCTTGATCTTTGACCTTTCTTCTACCAGTCTGCCCTGGAAAAGATAGAAAATGATTACTGGCTTTCTCCATCTTTTCTTTAAGCTCATTCAGTCTGGCTCTTTCTCCTCTGGGTCTTACCATGAAAAGCATAATCAATGATGTATGGTTGTGTGGCCCCATATTGACTGCCCCCGTGGTGCCCTATCTACCTTATGGGCAGTGTGGTGGGAGGACCAGTTTCCAAACTGGAAATCAGGAAACTAGTTCTTGTTCTGGATTTTTTGCACTGCTTAGCTCTGCTGCTTTGAGAGCCGTTAAACCTCACTGGACTTCAACTTCCATAATAGCTTGTAAAATGATTGGTCATCTCAAGGTTCTAGGATGCTGGTCTCCCACTGTGCTGCCTCAGTCTCACACAATGTCTGAATACCACATGGGACTCTGATTTAAATAATTAGCTAGTCTTTTCTCCAGGCTACATTATGCCTTTCAAATAGTTGTGATGTGGAAGATAATCACACTAACCAGCTACATACTCACTTCACTCAAGTCTCTTGTTTGTTTCACTGCATTCTGTAGTTTACTAGAAGATGGATCCCTTTCTTCTTATTGTCTTGTCTTCTCTGGGGACTCCTTGCCTCCCTGACTAGTTATACACTGTTTTACTGTGGTCTCAGTTTCTTAATACCAACACAAGTTTATCTGCAAATAGGGAATTGGTGCATTTTTTTCTCTCCCCCAATCTTTGCTTTCATGATAGCAGCATACACAAAGGTTGTTTCATTAGCCCTTTTATACTACCAAATGTTAGTCAACAGACTTTGTGTCAACTATGACATGTCCTTGGGGCCATCACAGGCTGTTTGTTTTAACACAGGGACTCAATTCATTCAGCAGTTGGCGAATGAAGAGTCAACAGCCCAGTAACCAAACCAAGACTACACAAGCATGCATGTGTATGAATCAAAACCTCCAATAAACATGACTGTGGTTCACTTTCGGCCTGGAGGTACCCATGTTGCTGACTGGATCTGAACAGAAATCACTTATATGTTTTCTCCGATCTTTGCAAATGGATTTCTTCTTTCTTTGGCTGATTTCTTAGTATTCTCAAGAGTCCTTCTGCCTTCTCATTGAGGGGGGAACTGTTGCTTTCTAGAGGGCCTCTTCTTTCATGCTTTTCACTTCTGGCTTAGACATGTATTCTATAGTCATGTCTCAGGACATCCCCTGGCATATTTCCATTTACAGAAATATTTGTCACTCTTATTGTGGAGGGGAGATATTGCATTTATAAGTTCAAGGGATAATGTTTGTACCAATGAGAAAAACTGTACTCTAAATTTTCAAATTTTAAAGAAATATTTAAAAATCAGGAGAGGGGAATAGAGCTAATGTCCATTGCTATATCTTAAAAATAAATGTAATTTGGCAAGATTACTCATCAGTGCTGGGATTGCAGAATCAACTTCGGAAACTGGGATCTGGATACTCAAAAGGAACCTCCATTTCTATTAAAACATTGAGGAAGCAAATTGGCAGCTTTCCAGATGAATCAATTTCAACACTTTTACTGAAAACTTTGATTAAAGAAAAAGTCACCAACACCGAAACAGTGAGCGTAACAGGAACTGCATTATGGAAGCTACGGAGGCCCTTGGGGTTCTCTGCAGATGCTCGTTTTCACATTCGACCTCCCACCACCAGGAAAGGGAACAGTGGTAGATTCTTTGTGAGGGTCTCATAGAACTCTGTTATGTTTCCCATCAAGTGAACGACAATTTCCATATGTACAACACAGCATTTATGTCAAATAATTTTCGCTACAAATTCTGAGTTCCTTCTCCTTTGGAGTAAAGTAATAGCTGTGAGAGTGTTCTCAAACCTTAGAGGGTTCAGATGCAATAGTTCATTTCATAGGGAGTCAGTTCATCAACCATTCTATGTTATATGTTCTACTTCAACACAGCTTGAAAAGAAAGCCAGGTTTTTCTCTGATGGGAAAAAACTATAATTTGTGAATGGAGCCACCTAGTGGTGGCCAACACAATCACCCTTCAGTTTCATACAAAACTCACTAAAAGTTTAACAAGTAAATGTGGGAAATTTTCACTTCAAATATATATTTTTCTTATTCTCACATTTGTTTCACTTAAATCATCTCAAAATTACAGTATGAGCTGATTGTATCGTGAATTTGTTCATACAAACCTTTAGCTGTTTCTTGTAACAAAGATATAAATTCTGTATGTCTTTGGAGAGTTGTCATTTTCAACATTTATAATTCTCATTGAGGTTTGTGTATTTTAAATCTCCTTGATTTTGGTTCCCTACTATTAATCTTTGGAAATGTCAGAAGTATCCACTTAGAAAGCAGTCCTACATCTAAGGAAGAGAAAATGGTCACTCATAGTTAAGGAGAAGAAAGAAGTATTTATTCTTCTGATTTTGAGAATCTAAAGACTTGGGTTTCATCCTGTTGCATTCTTTGCTTGCCACATTTGTTCAAGCTTCCTTCAAGTGGT
This sequence comes from Sylvilagus floridanus, assembly GCA_949820135.1. Lineage (NCBI taxonomy): Eukaryota > Metazoa > Chordata > Mammalia > Lagomorpha > Leporidae > Sylvilagus > Sylvilagus floridanus. Next base: position 77,236,789 of record OX463238.1, read on the forward strand.
CTGGAAGGAGAAACTGAATTCAGGATTGAGCACTAGGCACATGGTAGTGACAACACGTAACACCTCACAGCCTTTTCATAAGCACCACCTTCCAATGCGGATACTCACGTGTATCACCAGAAAATCTCCATCTTCCCAGGGCAAGGTGTACAATATTAACCTGCAGTCTTTAGTCATTTTCATATATGCTATTAACTTTATAGATTTTAATCTCTGCACTACCAAACACCCTAGTCAGCCATTAGGGAAAATTCATGGAGTCTGAGTTGAGGACACTCTGAACAACTACACATGTGGTAACTTTTTAAAAGGCATTTATCCTATAAATAAGAGATAAACATAAACACCCAAGGGTAAGATCAGGACTTTTAAGGATCGTTTCGTATGTATCCATCTGTGTGTCCTGCTCAGGAGCCCAGGAGATGTGTTCTTGGTCCACTTGCTCCTCGTAAGCAATGAATGAAGGGAGCCACTAAGGTGATCACTGTTTCCCCAGGATTCCCAGGCGTTTGCCTCTCTAAGATATGTCCGTATGGGGCCAATCAAATGGAAAACCATATAAAAAGACCTGTAAGAGAGTGTAAAGAAGGGAGCATACTTACTTTTTTTCAGTCTCCAAGTTGAATGTGAATTTCAGGTTTGCAAGCAAATGTTCTGGACAAGTCATCAGTTTCAAATGGAGACCTCCATGCTGTCTAAGGCCAGTGAGAGAGGAGGGTCATGGGAACATGGCTCACAAAGGAATGGGATTTTCTTATCTTCTTGGCAAACAGAAGAGCTTTTGTGAATCAGAACATCATTGCTTAAAACCAACTATTTGTAAAGACAACGGTCAATGAGCATTAGATTTTATAGATCCAATAAAGAATATTTTTTATTATCTCAAGGTAACAAAACATTTTTTACCCTTCCAGTGCCTCATAGGACCAACTATTGTATTTTGCTTTTGCTTTGTATTATTTTTATATTTTTTAACCTTACTGAGCTAATGTCGACTGAAATCCTTAGAACTTTGCCTCTGTGCAATGAAGTACTGTTTCTCTACCCTAAGAAATCTATTTGTATAATCTCTGGCTGTAATGATCACTTTGAAAGATTTCCCTTGCATCTCTATGATTTTTAGTGGAATAGGGAGACTTAGAATACTATAACCAATGTTAAAAATTTAAGCCTGTGTCCATACAGGCCATTTAAGCCAAAAGAAGTCATAAATATCCCCATAATTGTGTCTTGAAAGCCTACTTTTGAAAAGTGGGGAGATGGCCTTTGCATGTCCCTGGGTGGGTTTTCTCTATAGGCTAACAAAGAACTCCCCAATCCTTTAGTCTTATCAGCCTTATGGCTGCTTCCATTTTCAGAAATCCTCCTTCAACAGTCTGTCTTCAGAAGAGTTCATGCTCCCAGGTTTTCCAGTGTGCTTGTCACCTCCCTAGACTGATTTATGCTGAGATATTAATAGGTTCATTCAACCAAATGTAATGGCTATCTTAGATCTATTGTAGCATGGTCACAAGGCACCACCAGGACAAACCAACAGGTACTCCACAAATGTGCTAGCACAAAAATCCAAGCAGTTATAGAGACTAGTCTCCAGCCCACTGTATACTCAGATTCCTGCATACTAGAGGGATCTGTCTAGAGATCTTCTAGAATCCCAAGTTGGGGATCTCTGCAGAATATCATGAGAGTCATGGCTTAGTACTTGTCAAGCAAAAAATAATGATTCTCTGAGATACAGTCAGCTGCCCACCAGCTATATTATTTGCTACTATACACCACCAGTCTTTCAAAATACCACATTAAATTTGTGCTTCAGCAAAATAATAAATCCCAAGTCCCAACACTTCAGGGTCCCTGATAAGCCAAAATCTTGTGTCATCCTTAAGTTCCAAAGGTCTACTGGATAAGGCACTCTTAGCCCTGCTGTTGATGGCACTGATCCAACGTGGGATAACTGCCAGCACTGGTGTTTGGCATGGGCATTGTGAGCAGATTCTGCTGCATGGCAGCCTAAGGGTTGATGAGCTCTTGGCCTCTGATCCTCAGCACCACAGGGAAGCAGCAGCAGATGACCAGAGCTGTGCTCTTGATGTTAAACCAAGACCCTTTTATAGCAGCATTTAAAAAGCAAAATCAAACCAAACCAAGAAATCTATAGCCAGGGGGAAATGTCGTTGCCCTTTTATGTTCTTAAAGTCATTAATGGCACCTGTACATGTAGAGCTACGAATTCAGATGCAGCCTCTTCCAGACCCTGGGAAAGAAAAAGGACAGAGATCACAACAAGTTGAGCACATGATTTGAGCTATCTCTTCACCCTTTCATGCACCCAGTCTTGACAGTGAAGCCCTCCCCCTCCAGACAGATGTGTTTGACCCAGGGTATCTCATCACTCTGAGTGTGCTTTAGATGCCGCAGTGTTGTAAGCGCTCAGTTTAATGTCGAGCCCGACCAAGCTGTTAACTTCCCTCTTTGCTTTTTCTAAGGATGACCAGTGACTCCCTATTGGAGAGGCTGTCTCATCCACCTGCTGCCCCACCGTGGAACTGCTCAATTGCAGAAATGTCAGATTGAAATTGTGTGCTTTGCCATCTATTTTTTTTTAAAAACAAAATACCACTGACCCTGGCTTTTCAGATATGGAACACTTCTGTCATTGTGGTAGAGTTCCCGTTTGCTGTATCTTCTATGCAATTCCTTTTCTAAAAAAATAAAAATAAAAAAACCCTGGTGGCAGCAGAGTGCTCTCGAGGCATCCGCCACTGCCTTGCCGTGTGGTGGAGGTGAGGGATACAGCTCTGGGTGTGCCTCTTTTCTTTCCCTGGCTGCCTCTCCCAAGTTTTCCTGCAGTCCCCTTGGTTCGTATTGCCTGCATTTATTCTGTCAGCCAACATGTACAAAATGTAAGAAAGAATTTTTAAACAGGTAATAAATTATATTTATAAGCAAGAGTGAGTGCTGCCTGCCTTGTTTCTTCACAATAAAGTCCCCTTCCGTGGTGAGTCACCCTACACTTCTTCCACAGAACAAAAACCCTGGTGTCTTGGATGGATGGGGTTCTGGGGAGGTACACCTCAAGCTTCTCTGCACCCTGGAATAACCTGGCTCCTACCTCCAGAGATTTGGCTTTACCTGGTCTGGGTACAGCTTGAATGTGGAGTTTCAAAAGTTCCCAGGTGATACTAAGGGTGAGAACCAATCACTCAGAATATCCATGTCAGAATTCTCTAGCAAGCTTGTAAATAGAGTGCTAGGCCCTATACTCAGGCATACAAGTTTTTTTTTTTTTCTTGAAAGATTTCTTTATTTGAAAGGCAGAGAGAGAAAAAGAAAGAGAGAGAGATTGATTTTTCCATCTGCTGGTTTACTCCCCAAAAGGCTGCAATGGCCAGGACTGGTCTGGGCAGGACCCAGGAGCTCCATCCAGGTTATAAGGCAGGGACTTAAGCACTTGGGCGATCCTCTGCTGCTTTTCCAGGCACATTAGCAGGGAGCTGGATCGGAAGTAGAGCAGCAGGGACTTGAACAGGTGCTCGTAAGAGATGCTGCTGTTGCACATGGTGGCTTAACCCACTGTACCACAGCACTGGCCCCCTCAGAGATCCAATTTTAAATGAAGTTTACAAACAGCTACAGGAATAGGACCTGAAAGGTAAGCCCAGTAACACAGCACAGAGCACACTGCAACCAAGGTGAGCATCCTCCCTGGGTGAAGCGGAAAGTAGCTTGGAAGGCCGGGAGGGAAGCAAAGTTGGCAGTCCTTCCCTCTATGAGAGCGCTACCTGGAGAAGTGTTCCTAGACAGGCTCTACACCTGAGCCTGTGCTGGGATCACAACAGATCATGTTCAGAGCTCAGGAAGTCACAGAAACACATAAAGCGGACCCAGGGTAAAAGCAAAGGGAGAACAAAGGTCAGTGGCTGAAAGAAACTTCAAGTTAAGGGGCCAGCGTTGCAGCACAGCAGGTTAAAGCCCAGCCTGAAATGCCAGCATCCCATATGGGCGCCAGTTCAAGTCCAAGCTCCTCCACTTCAGCTCCAGCTCTCTGTTATGATCTGGGAAAGCAGTAGAGGATGGCCTAAGTCTTTGGGCCCCTGTACCCACGTCAGAGACCCGGAAGAAGCTCCTGGCTCCCAACTTCGAATTGGCTCAGCTCCGGCCATTGCAGCCATTTGGGGAGTGAACCAGCAGATGGAGGACCTCTCTGTCTCTACCACTGTAACTCTTTCAAATAAACAAAAAAAAGTTTAAATAAAAGGAAATTTCAAGTTATAAAACAAACCAAGGGGTCAGTACTGCGGCATAGGAGGTAAAGCCACACCCTGCAGTGCCAGTATCCCATATGGGCACCGGTTTGAGTCCCAGCTGCTCCACTTCCCATCCATCTCTCTGCTGTGGCCTAGGAAAGCAGTAGAGGGTGACCCAATCCTTGGGCCCCTGCACCCACATGAGAGATCCAAAAGAGGCTCCTGGCTTTGGATTGGTCCAGCTCCAGCTGTGGTGGCTATTTTGGGAGGGAGCCACTGGATGGAAGACGTGTCCCTCTGCCTCTGTGTAACTCTCTGCCTTTCAAATAAATAAATCTTCAAAAAACCAAACCAAACCAAAAGGGTACTTCACAAAGGGAACACAGAAAACACACGGTGGGGCAGACTCAGACTGTTACCCACCTGTCGGCCACTCATATGGAGCTTCCTTCATAGCCGGGAATCCTGCTGAGAAGGCTGTACTTGGGAAAGCACATGAATATTTTCAAGGTCATATTGGCAAGGGGCCTGGACTCCCAGGGAGCCTGTCTCTCAGCTGAGGCCACTGGAGGGTTCTGAGAATCGGGCTCTCTCTGCATTCCTCAGTGCCAACCTAACAGGTGCCAGGCAAACAACCCTGACCCACCCCTGAGACCTGACAGCTAGATTAGTATCAAGCCAGAGTGGCAATTACCTGGCAGAAGCAAAAGTTCATCTTATTTCGGAACGGTGACCATAGGCAACAACCAAGTTTGAACTTCTCAAATGACCAGCATCCAGGGAAGGCCCCATTTCCCAGCTGGGGTTGACTGGTAACCTGAGTGCCTGAGTCCAGAGAAAGGACTGAATGGACCAGCTACATACAGAAGACAGTGTAGACAAGGTGACAGGTGCCCCAATGGCAAATCTCAGCTTGTCTCAAATGCAGAGAGCTTCGGGTCCTGTAACCTTTATGGCTGAGGGACAAGCAGTGAGCCTGTGCACCTGCTACCCACCTGGCATGGGCCATGACAGACTCATCTCATTTGCTCCTCCTAAGAGCACCACGATGTGAGGTTTTTAGCCCGATTTTCACTCCAGATGAGAAAAGCGATGGTTGGACACTATGTCCTTCTGCAGGATTGAGAAAGTGGAAACAACAGGATGTGAGCCGGGTGGGTCTGAATCCCAGCACTAGGAAGCAGTTATTCTCTTGGCACTGTCTCACAAACCTTCTGTCCCTGCACGGACCGTGACTCAATGCAAGCCCATGCTACGGACAGTACTCCCCAGCAAGAGTGGGTCCTCGCTCTAGACCCCGTGTCTGACAGATCCCCTCAAACCCCAGCTTCCCACTCAGCCCTCCAGGGCTGTACAATGCTTTGTCCTTTTGCTGAGGGTGGTCTACCCCCCGGGCTGTTTCCAGGGCAACAGCAGCAGCAGCCACATCCTTGCCCACCCTGAGTGCCCTACATGAGGGAGCAAGGGTGAGCTCCTTCACACACCACTCTGGAGCATGCATTACCTGTGCACCCACTCAGCCAGCCCCTAAGCCCCCAGGCCCACCAGCCCACCACCTTCCCCTGGACTCTCTGGCCCTGCCTGCTGCCCTGGAGAACTGTCTGACAAGCTCCACTCCTCAGCACTCCTCCCATCCCTGGGGACTTGAAGCCCAAGGTCTGGCTCTCCCCCACTGACTGGGACCTCCCACTCCTGCGATCAGCCACTCAGCCAGGCCCGGGTCCTGCGACCCTCCTTCAGAACCCGGAATCTGGCCACAGCCTCCCCTCAGTCACCGCTTTTGCACAGTTTCTCATAAGCAGGGCCCCCTGTCATTTCATCTCCTTTCTTCTGCCTTCTTAGTTACGCCTCTCCTGAATTCTTTCCCTACTTCAGCCCCATGACACCCAGCCTCGTGTTAATTCTTATTTCCTCTGACCAATAGCTGCCTAGGACTGGTAAACCCCAAACCAATGGCAGCTGTCTACATGCCTACATTTGGGCTGCTGCTAGAAAGACAAACATCACCAACGACACGGAAAAGCAGCGTACGAATGTGGAATCGTAGCTAACGGTACTAACTGGGTACTTACAGCATGCCTGGTGCGCAGATTATTCCATTTCATCTTCAGGACAACTCTGTGTGGTAGATAGTAATGTCACATCCTCGAGAGGTCAACACGTGCCTAGTGTCACACCCTGAGGCATAAGAGGGGCCGGACAGCAGGAGGCCAGGCTCCGGGCCACTGTGCCACACACCTAGTGTCATCACCCCTCGGCACTGCCCAAAACCACCTGACCGGGGTTCCCCAGGAAGCTGGGATTTTCCACAGCCCAACACTGACACCTCCCTCGCTTCTCTGAAAACATTTCTTCCCTGCGCATCCTGTTGCTCTCAGCAGATGACCGAGTTTCCCAATGAGAGAGAAAATGGAAGGCATCCCAACACTTCTCTTCCTTCTGGCACAGGAAGTAGACTGCCTGCATCAGCCCTCCCACCTGATACAACGTGAGATTTTCAAAGACAAAATAAATCAATAAAAAGACACCACCAACAACAGGCACAACTATAAGATAACAGTCTTGCTCGTTCCAAGGGGAGAATGAAACTATTTTATTTAGGGGAATGTTAAAACAAAGCCATATACAATCTGTAACAAATACAATACAATCGTTTGTTCCCTAGTCCTGAATAATTACAGTATATACAGATTCCATAAGGCACTGGTTCCCCAAGGAATACAAATGAGTCTTCTTTTGAAACAGACAGCAAAACCCCTATAAATTGCCAACTTTCCTCCAAAAAAATATGGCATTTATTTTGTTTCTGTTTTACAAGAGCAGTCATAATTGCTAAATTAAATCACCTCTGATGCTAACTTCTTTCATTTCCACTGCGAGGGGACTGCATTTTCTAAGGAGATACAACTACGCAACACGTTCAAGTTAAAAAAAAAAAAAAGTCCTTTTCTCAGTGCCTTTGCACCCACAGACAAAGAGGCAAAAGAGACCAACAACATAAAACTTCTAATGAATATGCATGACCCGAGCAACATGAAATTCAGTCATTATTGAGTACTTGCTATACTTGACTTCACATCAATTGAAATGTGTCAAAGGATTCCCTGTAAATAAAATCTCAGCATGTTTTCTGAGAAGCTCTCTGCTTGAGGAATAAAAAAGAATGGTCACTGGGAACTTTGCGCGGTGCTTTCCAGGAGGTCAGAGGCCTGTCTCCTCACACTCAGTGTTCATCCCACTTCACTTGTGATTGAACGACCTACACACTTTCATAAATAAATATTATGTTTCATTTAGTACTTTATCATCCATAATAGTTTACTCTCTAATCCACATAATGGAGTTGCACCAGACTCCACACTGAACGTAATATTTACATATACATATATTTATATAATATATACACGCATAAACTATAAACCTGAAATCTTAGCATACAAAACTTCTCTAACATCTAATAATTTAAGATTACTCTGACAGGGAGGAGTTAGGAGAAAAAAACCTTAGTCTTTGAAATAATCTTGAAACTATGCAATCAACTATATACTATTAGTCTCCAGGTTCTCACTTATCTGAATCAAAGACTAAACAATAAAACAAAACTCAATTCTGAACCCCTAGGAATTTAAAAAACATTCAGGATTATTGGGAGGTGAGTAGGTAGCCTTCAAGAACAATTTAGTATTACCTAAGCGGATTTTGGTATGATAAAGAGAAAAATATTTTCATAAATAAATCCCTTTCTCGTTAAAAATAATTAAGTGGGTCTTTTTAAGTATCTCAGAAATAAACTTCAAAATGTTCATAGTGAGTAAATCAGGCTGGGGAATAGTGAGTAAGCTAGAGATTTTTCCCAAAGCAACCAAATGGATAATCTAGAAGAAATCTGGACACTATTTTAATTTCTCCCATTCTTCACTCGAATAAACACTTCCCTAAAAATCATCACCCTTCCCATAAAATATTCTAAGCTATCCCATGTTCAAGAACTTACCAGAAAGAAAGCATGATTTTTGACTAAGAGGCTAATTCCAATCTCAAATTTAGGGTGATCCCAAGAAACACAAATGCATACCGGTTAACTGCATCCATGTTTACTCCTTCGATTAAAGATGATCTGATTACACACAGGCAGATTGTCTGCAGGGCTCAGATGATTATCACACCCACCTTAACCACACATTCCTTCTAAATTATCACAAAGAATATAATCAGACACAAGAGAAAGGAATCTTTACATTGTCCATTGAGGTTATTTTAATATCCGTAAAAGCAGCACTCTGATTAACACAGTATTTGGAAGCAACTGTTTTTACTCAAAAAGAAAAAGAAAAAGCAGGAAATTTCTTGTCAAATTAAAGGAGTAAGAAATTCCTGGTTACAAACAAACTGTGGGTGAGATGCATTGGGAAGTGAGTGCAGAATGTAGGATGTGCGCTTCTCCTAGGATTCTCCCAAACTGGAAGCACTCAGCGCCCCAGGATGTTTTCTGGATGATCAAGTCACCAGCTGCAAGCCACTTCACAAGTGAGGAAAATGTTTCCTCATTTCTCATGCACCTGTCAAATGTTTTAAAAGTCTCCATCTTTCAGTCACCCAGCGGGGAAAATGTGTTATAAAACACTGCCCCCTGGAGTATTCTGGAAGGAACATCTGTTTTTATAGGCCAAAGGGGAGGTACTTAACAAATTCTTTACTACCACTAAAGAATTTCTAAGAAGTAAAAGCAAACCTCAATAAAGAAATGTAAATGAATGGAGCTGAGAGAGACATATACAATATTTAACATTATTATATTCCTCTTGCTAGAGACTATCGGCCCTGTCGACAATTTCTAATATGATGCTTAAAAGTGAAAATGCCATAGAACTGAATAGCAGAAGAGATGTTTTGACAAGTGCCACAGAGAAGGAAAAATAATAAATTAAATAGTGAACTTAACATCATGAAAATAAAATAAAATGAGTCAGCATTTGTAAGGTGTAAAATGATCATGTAATATGTACGGAGTCGATCCCTATCTACATAAGACAATAAAACACAGCAGCGATATCTTGTGGCCTCCACTCCCCTCTGCTGTCCCATCTGGAGGTTATATTTATCTATTTTTAAGTTAAATTTAGTTAAATTAACCTGACTGATGCTTCCTCTTTATTCTTTTAACTCAGACACACACACACACACACACACACAGACAATAACCAACAGAAACCACTAATGTAAAATACTGTGTGCATACTTTTTTCCTTGTGCTTCTGAGACTGCCTCCTTGGCATCTGTAAGACACAGCCATCAGTCCGCTCCTCCGTCCTCCCCACCTCACTCACGTGTCCTGCTTCACACAACAGACAATGATCTCTATCGTAAAGCACCTTGTCTTTAACACGACTCATGGCATTGCCTACTTAGCATTGATCTTTGGATTTGAAAGATCAAAAGCATGCACAGGTCAATTTTCTACACTTAAAAATAATAATAATTAAAAAAAAGCTTGTTTGTGTTTTTCTGAAAAGGAAAGGATTTTACACCATGAAAGGAATGCCTGACAGCCTCAGAAACACACGGTGTTCTGAAGAACACCATCGACACGTACTGCTATTAGAGTCCCAGGAAACCTTCATTTGTTCTGAATCGCCTGAAGCTGCAAAAGGCCACCTGCAGCAAGTCCCGAGTGCACTCCCTGATGGTGGCAGCTGTCTGCAGGTGCGTTCACATTACCACCGCAGGGCGGGCCACAGTGGTCTGGGAGGCCAAAGCGGCCAGGTTCTGGGGTCAGGATGAGCTCTGTTCTCTGTTCTCCAGCATCACAGATGGTCTTCTGGCTTGCAGAGTGCCATGATATTTTACCAATGTGAAAAACACATATCTCAATTTACCTTACAGCACAGAGTTTCTGGGAAGAACTTTCGTTGACATATCTAAATCTAAACTGTAATAGTATAAATCTTAAAACATCTAGGTTATTTTGGCAAAATTAAAGCATCTTAAAAAAAATGAAACCAAAAACAAGAAGGCCATCCCAAAATACAGGGCTTTCTTAGAAAGCAACATGCATCACATCTCAAACACGTTACCCACGTGGCTTTCTCCCTCTGACAGGCAGGGGACTTGAAGCAGTGCAGCGGGCACTTCTCTGTCTTTGTCCAGGTTGCTCCCTGAGAGGTGAGGGCTGCACCCGCTGGCTTCCATTAGGGGTGCTGCTCTCACATCTGCTCTGCCCACAAGCAGAAGAGCACCTGGTGGCTTCCTGCAGAGACACCTCCTCTCCCTCGTGTCAGAGTTTAATGTCCTGGGACTCCGACATCTTCGCAAGGGTTTTCTTAACACGCAGAGCTGTCAGCCTGGATGCAGGATTGTGAGCCCAGCATTCCGTCATGAGCTTCCCCATCTGCCTTAAACACTGTGGAAGGGAAAGGAGGCATTGGAGCAGAGTTAAGAGGACTGTATTCTCGCAGGGCTGGGTGGCTCCAGACAGCTGCTCTGCAAGTCTGTAGCTCGTGAAGCTGCAATGTGTATTTTTACTATTTTTTTAAAAAAGATTTATTTACTTATTTGAAAGGCAGTTACACAGAGAGACAGAGTGCATGCGAGATAGAGACCTTCTATATAATCATTCACTTCCCAAATGGCTGCAATGGCCAGGTGGAAGCCAGGAGCCTAAGACTCCATCGGGTCTCCCATCCAGTGGGTGGCCAGGACCCAAGTATTTGGACCATCTTCTGCTGCTTTCTCAGGCACTTTAGCAGGGAGATGGATTAGAAGCCAGCCTCTGGAACACACATTTTTAACGGCACCCATAAAACCATGTAGAAATAAACCCCCCCAGACATTCCTTTTCTTGAAAAATTACCTATGAACAAAACAGACTGTCATGCCTTCCTTGTGACAGGAGCAAGTAAGTGGTTTACTGATTGTAAAACAGCATCTTCAAAATCAGTATGAAACAAATATAAAAATACCCTGGGAGACTACAGTCCACACCACACTCCCAGATTGTTTACAAAGCTTGATAAGTTTATACTTTTTATTGAATTCCCTACGATTCAAACAAACATGGTTATTTCTAAATCACAGCTGTCAGTCTGCTATGATAACAGCATTACACTGTACCGCCTAGTATTAGCAACCTATGCACAGCAATGGTAATTTTTTTGTGTGTTCTCCTGCGATACACCAATTATCAGTCTTTCTGTTGAAAAACACACTTTTCCTTAAGCAGACATCCTCAGCGAAGGGACCTAAGGTGACACCAGTGCACATCGCTACCTTCAAAATCAGCCAAGTCCACTGTTTCACCATGCTTTCTGTACAGCTTGTTAGAAACATGCGCATTATGTTGCATTTAGGTAACTAGACACAAAACCAATGAACCGGAGTTTATTTTTAAATGAATTTTACACTGAAGAATTCATTTGTATAAAGGGTGCTGGGTTCATTTGCTTGTGATGGTTTTGGTACATGTGTGCTAAGAGTGGGTTTGGTTCCTGGGAGTGCTTCAAACTCACCCTGAAAGTTTGAGCTGTCAGAGCAGTTGAGGAATGAGGTGAGTTTGGAGGTGGAGTGAGTGGAAGGAGAGGAACAGGGAGCAGGAGGTGGAGCTGGGCGAGGCAAGGCCTGACAGACTCTTCCTCTTGCCAAGCAGCTCCTTTACAGACCCTCGCTGTTTTCAATACCATATTCGTACAGCCAAGCTCAGTGTGGATGTTTTCCAACCACAACCATCAGATGCCTACCTCTCGCCCTCATCCCATGGGAGTCAGCTGTCTGTGAGGGTGTTACAGAGCAAAATCATGACACCTTACAAAGGCACATACAAATTAATGATTGCCAGTGGTAAGAAGTGAACAATAATACTGTTACCTATTATACAGACTAAACACTGATTTAATCAATGTATCAAGTAGCACAGGGAACTTAGAGAAATGCACAAATAAGCTATGTTTATTATAATAAATTACACATAAATTACTGCACCAAGCCAAGCCAAGTCCCTAGAATGACTCTCTGGCATCTGTCTCCCAAGTCCATCACAGCCACAGGGTGACGCAAACCTTACCTCATCACTACTCCACCGGTTGGGGAACGAGGGGCGTAACTTCTTGATGCACACAATCTCTCTCATGTCCTCATAGGAGGGGTCACTGGGCACTAGGTCATGATAAGGAAGCTGGTACTCTTCCACTATACCTGAAAATGTATTTTTATCATTCATTAGTGTTTGCCAGGAAGTGGAAATCAGAATCTAACACACAAACTCTTCCCAAAATAAGTGTGATGAATATCACAGGTCTTCAAACCTTCTAATTTCCAAAAAGCTAAGCCAAAGAAGCACCTCAAAATTATTTTCAATTTCATAAAGACATTTATTTTTAAAAAATCTTAAGTCTCAATGTAAATTTGGCAGATATCTCCTGAACTCACCCTGCATAATATATGACTGCTTCTATTACTCTACTATGACACTGGGAGGATCAGAATAGATTTGGAACTGTATCCCACTTGAACAAAATGTCAGATCTACATTTTTTCTGTTTAATCATAAGGATATGGATTTGTACATTAAACATGCAGAAAATTACATATACATAAAAATATTAATCATAATTTTTAAGTTCAAGGATTTTTGTCTGAGTTTTATTTTCTTCTTTAACTTTTCTGTATTTATCCAAATTTTCTAAAAGAATATGTAACTATTAGGGGAGAAAACTGATTATATGGTGTGTGCCATCTTCATGGAAATTACACTTAACATTCTAAGTTCTATTTTACCTCTTCTTTCCTTGTCCTTAATTTCAACCTTTTCCCCCCTCTTGTCCTTTAAAAAGCCAGCTACTAGTACCTTCTTTTTAACCTTATCTGATCAACTCCTTACAATAATTATAAGCAGCCCTAGAGGATGATGCTCTGAACAGTCTTTCTGGAGCACACTTTCTCCAAACCCCAAATCATCTGATACAGAAATGTCACTGCCTGCTAACCTGTGAAAGAGGATATACCATGAGATTGGCAGATCATACAACATGTTAAGTTGACGGCAGGTAGGGGCATGTGCTAGCAAAATTTGGGGTTTGCGTTATGCCTTTTCTTTAAATTAAAACCTAAATAAAGTCGTAAAGAAAAAGGATGCTTTAGAGTGTTCTCAGACTGTTTGCACTCACCATTTGGTTGCTATTTGTGGTTCCATGACTGAAGCTACAGAGTGTAAACTCGGGTATCATGTAGGTTACTATTTCCTCCTGTGTTTCAATGTCGTCTCTACGTGAGATAAGAGAGGCACAGGGCCTAGAACAGGCTCCTTTCATCTCAGTCCTTTCTCCCTTTCCAATTCTCAAGACATTGGGCTCGAAAACATCTTGAGGGTCAGCACCGTATCTATTTCATTCATCTCACATTGCCCTCAGCGTCTACCATTGGCACCATTACCTGCATGGATGGATGGATGGTGTGGTACGTGTACACACTACAGCAGGCTTAGGCAGAGTCAACCTCGTAGAATTATGATTTTAGCAAGCTCTGGCTTTGAACTACAGGCCTCACTCTTTCCCTTTAGTAGGCAATCAAGTAATCAGAATTTTCCATGTTAACTGCCATTTCATTCTGTATTTGAAGACTCAAAACGTTTTTTCTTTTAAAGTCTGAAAGGCCTATGTCTGGATACATATCCTTCACTCAAAAGTCCCTGAGCTAGAAAGAGAAGTCAGTAAACCTTCATTATTTTCATAAAGGAAGGTGGCTGGAGAATAAAATTTTCTATGTGCTGCTTTCTGGAAAAAGAAAAGAAAGTCCTTTGATGAGAACCTACTGCTACCAAGCACACAGGGAGGGATGCCATGTAACTGATCTTACTTAATTCTCACAAACTCACGTATGCAATAGCACTATTGTGTGCAGCATTCAGATAAGGAAGTTTGGTTCCAGTGGGCTAAATAGCTTGCCATGAGTCACAGAGCTGGTCTGGGGCACAGCTGTGAAATAACATCCCTGGGAAGCATTTGTCAAACTCAGCCAGAGATAAGGGAACACTAGGCAAAGACAGCCTGGCAGCACCATTAATACCCTGCTGTTCACATAAAGCTTATATATAAGCTGCGAATAATTTCTCATATATGCGGCCCATGGACTTTCAAATACAAGCTCCTTATAGCCCCATTTGTTTCAGAGACTCAAGAAAATAATTAGAAAAGGGATCTTGTAGTCTGCTATGTATTCGCCATCTACATGCCTATCTTAGCTAAGTGTAGGGATATAATTCAAAATTTGGCTCATCTGCTCTCTATACAATGCATGAAATCAAGCATAAACAATTAGTTTGTATTTTGGTTACTTCTTTTCTTCACCCGTATGATGGAAGATTTGCTTAGGGGAATCTTCCTGCTTCAGCTATCCTTTTGGACAAGATAGTTCTGTCACTTCAGAGGGAACCCAGTCTACTTCAAGTCGCTCATGAGAGGGCACCGTGTCACAGAAGAGACTTTCTACAAAGTGAGAATGTTCATTTTCTTCCTTATTTAAAACATAAACCTAAATATGTTACAGCTCCAATAGCCAAAATAAAAATTAATAATGATAATCACATATCATTTTTGAGCCTCAGCTCATTTAGGTTCTTGTTACCTCTGCCTTCTTTCAAAAGACCAGTTCCGTCTCACATCCTGTGTTGTTCCCCATCCCACCCCCTGCATTCTTCCCCAGGTTTGGAAGCCACTGTGCCAACTTGAAGAACCAGGATGGAGAAGCTCATCTCCACCTACTGTCCCCCAGCCCTACCCCTAGCCCACCTAAGATATAAAAAGGCCTGCTGGGGTCAGGGCCTCTGCCATGTGACCTTTCAGTCTGTGTATATGCCAGCAGCTGGTTAACCTCTGACAGTCTATGTTCTCTGAATAAATCTGTTCTGGCTGCGAGTTCGTATTCTGTCTCCTCTCTGTTCTGTGTCCCTTTTCCTTACATTTGGTGTCCCGTGTGAGGCAGAGGCAACCTGCATTCTTTTCCTTACACTCTCTATATTCACTGCAACCTCACAACTCAGGTATGCAGGGGAATAATAATCCACCTTGTGGTTAGGAAGACAACACTGGAACCAAGCAAAGTCTAGGCTCCCACTCAGCATGTCACAAATAAGAAGCAGCAGGTATAAGAACAGCTTTCTGCAAGCAGGCATCTGCCTGATTCATGGTCAGGATCTCAGAAGCTCCTGTTTTTGCAAATATGAGATTAAACTGTACATGGTGCAGCAGCACAATCTGTACAGAGTATTCAGGGTACCTGATACAAAGGAGGGAGCTGAAAACTCAGTTGTGTAGCTACCTACTTAAAGACAGATGATGTAGCAGCATCCAAAACAGCGCAAGTAGTAATACTTCTGAATATATACAGATGTCTTGTTTGTTGTGATTAGTATTACTAGATAAACCTTATGTTTGCAGATAAATGATCATGAATATTAACAATATTCTGAAAGCTTTAATTTCCTTCTTATAAAAACTGATGTTTTCAGGTTGGTATTTGAGGATGTTTCATAGAAAGTAAAGACATTGGGAAGTTAAGGAATGAGTTTCCATCCGCGTTTAGGTCTCTACTGTCCCCTCTATAGGGGAAATCATAATCAAGCACTGGAGGGGGGATGGTGACCAGTGCACAGGTGCTAAGCTCCAAAGCGTAGGGAAGGGGGTTGACTTGATGGAGCAACTGCTGCTGGAAGAGAAAGGATACGACACAGAGAAGAGGGTGATCTGAGAAAGGGCAGGGAAAGTGCACAGTGTGTCTAGCAGCTATTCAAAAGTAACAGTAGTTGGAGGGAAGGAGGCAGTTCAAGATTATTCTAAGATGATCAATATCATACAGAGGACAGCACCAACAAAAATACAGAGAAGAATAAAAGAAAATCTGATTCGATATACAGTATGATAGCTTTGATTTTTGATCAGAAGTAGCTTTTCAAAGACATCAGTGTTTCTTACCTCCCGATACACATCTCCTAGCAATCTCCCAAAGGATGAGTCCAAAACTGTACATGTCAGCCATGATGTAAGACTGAAAGTGATTTCTGTTCAAGCTTTCATCCAATACTTCGGGAGGCATATAGCGCTTCGTGCCAACTCGAGTGTTGGGCGGTATGTCAACTTCATTGGTATCACTAGGGAAAAAGGAAAGGAGAGCATTAGCGGCACTGAAGAGGAGCAAGTGACAAACCCAGGTGATTCTTGAACAAAGGACTTCAGCCAAAGTTGGCAAAGGAAAACCTTCTGGGGAATAAAAACATTTCCTTGAAAAAATCTTTTTTGCTCAAAGTAACACTATATATTCACAGGTAAAAGCCCAGTGGGAAGACTCAGAGTGAAGCCATAACATATAAATTGTATCACCAGTAGATCTAATTTAAAACCATTGCTCAATACCCATTAAATGTTTAAAAAATACCTTGTTTCTCTTCATATTCTAATTTCTTGCTCTTAAAATTGACATGTGTACCTGCCAAATTTTTTGAGAATGTATTTTTTTAAACCAGGTGCTGTGAAGATTTTATACCTACAAACATAAGAAAGGGGGTAAGCAGAGGAATGAGATAAAAGCTTGCAAACATTTTACTTTGACCAGGATGGACATATATAAAAAAAAGCTTCTTTTACTATCTATTGTTTCACAGCTAAATGGCTTTCAGTTTTTTTTTAAAAAAAGAATAAAAATGTTATGGAATATAATCTATTCAGTTGTATGATAACTGTACAATATGGTTGCTTTATCGTTATTTTCTGTCAGATGGGGGAAATGAACAGAAGGACAGAAATGCAAGGTGAAATGTGGAGAACCGCTTCCTCAAAGCAGTACAAGGGACCACAGGTATTTTTTATTATTAATATAAACAGAACAAATTTTATGTATTTCATAGGTACAGTTCTAAGAAGGTAATTATATCTTCCTACCTCTTTCCTTTCCTCAATCCCCCTTTTTAATTTTTGCAAAGATATTTTTTCAATCTACTTATCTACTCTATAATCATAGGCTTAATTCATCACTAACCATAATATTCAACAAGCATAAAGCAGGAAGACCACAGTTTAACAGGAGTGTAAACAAGGGTTAAAAACAACAATCATATCACAAGATGTTTGTTTCATTCCTATACATTTTTTTGTTTGTTCTATATTAACTGCCTACTTATCAGGGAAAATACGCAATATCTGTCCTTTTGAGATTGGCTTATTTCACTAAGTATAACGGTTTTCCAATACGTTCGTTTTGTTGCAAAAGTCAGAATTTCATTCTTTATCCAGTCATTAGTTGATGGACATCTGGGTTGATTTCATATCACAGCTATTTTGAGTTGAACTACTATAACCATAGGGTTACAGATAATTCTTTCATATGCTGAATTCATTTTGTTAAGGGGTAAATTCCCAGGAGTGGGTTGGCTGGGTCATATGGTAGATCTATTTTCAGAGCTCTGAGGAATCTCCAAACTCTCTTCCATAATGGTTGTAGCAGTTTATACCCCCACCAAAAGTAGATTAGGGTACCTTTTCCCCCACATCCTTGCCAGACTTTGTGATTTTTGGATGATATCCATTCTAACTGGGGTGAGATGAAGCCTCATTGTGTCTTTTTATTTGCATTTCCCTGATGGTTAGTGATCATGAGCATTTTTTCAAGTGTCTGTTGGTCATTTTTATTTCATCTTTTCAAAAATGCCTGCTGATTTCCTTTACCCATTTCTTAATTGGATTGGTTGTTTGTTTCTTGTTGAGTTTCTTGAGCTTTTATAGATCTTGGATATTAATCATTTATCAGTTGCATAGTTTGCCAATATTTCTTACAATTCTGTCAATTGCCTCTTCACTTTGTTGAGTGTTTTCTTTCCAGTACAGATACTTCTGAGCTTTATGTAATCCCATTTGTCTGTTTTTGCTTTTATTGTCTGTGCTTCTGTGGTATTTTTTGGAAATCTTTGCCTATGCCAATATTTTTCCTGATGTTTTCCTCTAGTAATTTGATATTATCTGGTCACAGACTAGATCTTTCATCTACTGTGAGATGATTTTTGCATAAGGTATAAGGTAGGGGTCTTGTTTCATACTTCTGCATGTGGAGATCCAATTTTTCCCAGGACCATTTTGAAGAGACTGTCCTTTTCCAGGAATTATTTTTAGCTCTTTTGTTAAAGATTAGTTATTGTCATTGTGTGAATTTCTGGCTTTCTATTCTGTTCCATTGGTCTATATATATATTTTTATGTCAGTACCAGGATGTTTTGATTACAACTGTTCTTGAAATCTGGTATTGTGATGCCTCTGACTTGTTTTTGTTGTTAAAGATTGCTTTAGCTATTTGGGGTCTCTTGTGTTTCTAGATGAATTTTAGCAATTTTTTTCCAAGATCTTCAAGATCTGAGAAGAATGTCCTTGGTATTTGATAGGGATCACACTGAATCTGTAAATTGCATTGGGTAATATGGATATTTTGATATTAATTCTCCCAATCCAGAAACATGGAAGATTTTTCCATTTGTGTGTTTGTGCATGTGTACTTCTTTAAGGTTTTATAAATTTCATTGTAGAGATATTTTACACTCTTGGTTAAATTTATTCTAATGTATTTAAATTTTTTATAGATTTGTGAATGGGACTGATATTATAAGTTCTTTTTCAGCCATGGCATTGTTTTTGTATAATAAAGACAATTGATTTTTGTGTGTTGATTTTATACCCAGCAACTTTACCAAACTATCTTGTGAGGTCCAAGAGTCTCTTAGTGGAATCTTTTGGTTTTCCTATATATAGGATCATGTCATTTGTAAATAGGGATAATTTTACTTCCTTTTTTCCAATTGGTATCCCCTTATTTCTTTTTTCGTATCTAATGACTCTGATTGTAATTTTCAGAAATATATTGAATAGCATTTGTGAAAGTGGGCATCCTTGTCTTGTTCTGGATCATGATGGAAATACTGGATCATGAGGGAAATCATGATGCTGGCTGTTTGTCTGTCATATACTGTCTTGATTTTGTTGAGAAATGTTCCTTCCATACCCAGTTTGCTAAAGGTTTTTTTTTTAATCATGAAAGGATGAAATATTTTATCCAATGTTTTCTCTTTATTGAGAAAATCATGTGGTTTTTATTATTTAGTTAATGTGATATATCACATTTATTGATTTGTTATATGTTGAACTATTCTTGCATACCAGGGATAAATATCACTTGGTCTAGGTACATGATGTTTCTGATGTGATCTGGATTCAATTAGCTAGTATTTTGATGAAGATATATTTGCATCTATGTTCATCAGGGATATTGGTCTAGAATTCTCTTTCTTTGTTGTGTCTTTTTCTGGTTTTGAAATTAAGATGATGCTAGCCTCACAGAAAGAGTCTGGGAGGATTCCCTCCTTTTCAATTGTTTTGAGTAGTTTGAGAATTGGAATTAGCTCTTTAAAAGTTTGGTGGAATTCAGCAATGATGTCATCTGGTCCTGGGCTTTTCTTTGTTGGGAGGAACTTTATTAATGATTCAATCTCCATCTTGGTTATTGGTCTATTTAGATTTTCTACATCTTCATGACTCAATTTTGGTAAATTGTACATGTACAACAATCTATGCATTTCTTATAGATTTTCCAATTTGTTGGAATATAGCTGTTTATAGTTAATTCTTGATGGTTCTTTTTATTTCTGCAGTTTCCACTTTAACAACTCCTTTTTCATCTCTGATTATATTAATTTATAACTTCTCCCGCCCCTTTTTCTGGTTAGGTGGGACACTGGTGTATCAATTTTATTTTTTCAAAAAATTAATTCTTAATTTCACTGATCTTTGTATCTTTTTTTGCTTTTATTTTTCTTTATTTTTATTCTATTTTTAATTATTTCTCTCCTCCTCCTAATATTGGGTTTGATTTTTTCTTGTTTTCCTAGGTCCTTGAGATACATTATTAAATCAATTTATTTGAGGCTTTTGATGTAGGCACTAATTACTATAAACTTTCCTCTTCACACTGCTTTTGCTGTATCCCACATGTTTTGATGTTGTGTTCCCATCTTCATTCATTTCCAAGAATTTATTTCACTTTTGATTTTTTTCTATGACCCACAGTTCACTCAAGACCATATTATTCAGTCTCCAGGTATCTGAATATTTTTTAGTGTTTCCTAAGCTGCTAATTTTCAGCTTCATTCCATTGTGATCAGAAAACATACATGGCATGACTTCATTTTTTAAAATCTGTTGAGACCTGCTTTATGGACTATATAGTTCTTGGTTTTTAGTACATTTATATAGTTGTACAAAAGTGATTCATTTTAGAATGCATTTGCATTGAATCATATGAAATTGACAACAGTGAGGGACAGGAGTTTGGCACAGTGGCTGAAGCCCACTTGAGAGACACGTGCCATATGGGAGTGCCTGGTGTGGGTCCTGGTAACTCTAGTTTCCTGCTAATGCACTATGGAAAGCAGTGGGTGATGGGCTCTAGTATTTGGGTCTCTGCCACCACTGCAAGAGACAGATGGAATTCTGGACTCCGGGATTCAACCTGGCCAGCCCTGGCTGTTGCAGGAATTTGAGAAACCAGCAGATGGAAGATTTCTCTCTGTGCCTTAAAAGTAAAATTAAAATAAAGGGGCCAGTGCTGAGGTGAACTGAGTAAAGCTGCAGCCTGCAGTACCAGCATCCCATATGGGCATCAGTTCGAGTCCCAGCTGCTCCATTTCCTATCCAGCTCTCTGCTGTGGACTGAGAAAGCAGTAGAGGATGGTCCAAGTACTTGGGCCCCTGTACCCACGTGGGAGACTTGGAAGAAACTCCTGGTTCCTGGCTTCAGATCAGCATAGCTCTGACCATTGCAGCCATTTAGGAAGTGAACCAGCAGATGGAAGACCTCTCTGTCTGTCTGTCTGTCTGTATCTCTCTCTCTCTGTCTGCCTCTCTGTAACTCTGCCTTTCAAATAAATAAATAATTCTTAAAAAAAAAAAAAAAAAAAGATGGGCTCCATCAGAAAGGCCAAAGATGTACTCTGACCAAAGCAGATAAAGATCTGGGGCAATTTCATTCTCTCCTTAGTCTTAGCCTCAGAATGCTACTTGGATTTGGCAAGTCAGGAAAGGATAACAAAATCTGATATTGAGACATCTATTGGATAAATGAAAAGTGACTGTTACCTAATGACAGAATGAAGATTTGTGATAGCTGGACTCTACAGGAAGGTACTTCAAAAACCTTGTGAAAAATAGAATTGTAAAAGAAGTTCATTTTACTGCCAAAAAATTCTGAAACCCATGCATAGTTTCTCATCATATACCTTCCCAGGAACTTTTTGAAACCGCTCATAAATAGGTCATATTTAAACTCTCTTTCCCCCAAAGCCTGCAAAAGTATAATCAAAGACTCTGAAGATGCATCAAATATGCAAGCCCCATGCCTCACATCATCCAGGCACGCTCAGTGAGGCCAGTGACGACTGTCTGGATGAATACTCTCCCCACTAGACTCTGAATCAATACTGTCAGGAACTTCTTTGAGCCCAAAATATCTGTCACAAGCATTTAGAATATTTCCTATAAAGGACATTCACGGTGTGTCATGCCAATCATACACTGAGTGAAAGAGGGAAAAGGCCAGCCTTGAGTGTGCTTTGCTATGGAAAGAAGAAAAATTTTAAATCTATTCTACATATACCATAAAATGAGAGATCACTGATATAGAGAAGGATAGAGAGAATTTTGTTGAGCAAATTCATGCTGTAAAATGTTACTATTAACCCCATGGGAAAATCCTTTCACACTACATTGAAGCATCAAACATACTAAGTTCACAGTAACTAAAAGATAGTATCAGACACAGAGCTCTTGGACATACAGCTTTGCCTGTTCTTCCCTCCAGCATGTTTCTATGCTTGAAAGCAACTAAAGTGCATTTCTTCCTTGGGTTTTCAGTACCATCACTCTACCTGTTCCCAAATAATGCAGCAGAGAGAGAAACTGGGCTTGTCTTAATCTGGAAGATCAAAAACAGAAATTACAGCGATGTTAATATTGGGTCACTAAGAATAAAGAACAAGAGAGAAAAGCAGAGTGTGACAGTATTGTGCATGGAAGAACAGGGTACAGTGTGAGAGAAGGGCCAAGGAGAAGGAAAGAAAGAAGCAGAAGTGGCTGGGGGCCGTCAGCTTGCTCTGGCTTCCCTATCCACAGAGGTGGTGAGAACCAATGCTGGCAAGAAAAGGTGGCCCTTGCACTGAGGGTGTAGTCAGCTGAAACAACTCCAAACCCACCAGGTAATCCTATGCATACCTGTAGTCAAACCATGCAATCATACACAGGAAGTGTAGAGAGGACATTAGGTAGTTCTAGGAGGGATAAAAGCAGATAAATGTAGGAGGGAATGTAATGGGGCTATCTTCAACATTTCATTCTTCTAATACAGAAAACCAAAGGAAAATAAGGCAGATAATCAATACTTGTTAATATTAAATTTCTACCTAGGTGATTTTCTATTCTGTAGATTTCTAAGAAACAGATGTATTATTATATAAGTAAGAAGAACCCAGCAGGATCAGGAACTAGATCAAACGTGACCTGAACAACTGAACAACATTACAGCACTACAGGGTAGATGAGTTTCTACCAAGAAGACCTGAAGAACAGGCTGGGGTGGATCTGATTCAGTCATAAAAAGGATGAAACCTTGTCATGCGCAACAACACAGATGGAACTAGAGTCATAAGGATCAGTGAAACAAGCCAGGCACAGCAGGGAAAGTAGCACATGACCGCACTAACTCATGGAGTCTAAGAAGTCGACCTGATAGGAGAGCTTCATGGTGGTTACCCAAAGCTGGGGTAGGAGGAAGTGACAGGGGGGAGCAGGTTAGTCAATGGGTACTAAGTGACACAGGAGTAAGCAGCTCTGGGGTCCCACTGCACAGGAGGATGACTACAGATAATGACAACACCTACTTTTCTAGAAAAATAAAAACTAAAACAAAGGGGCTGGAGTGTTTTCACCATGAAGAAATGAGAATTATTTGCAGAATTAGGTATGCATATCCTGATCTGACATCACACGACGTATGCACATACAAATCAGGACCCACAAATTCGTAAAGGTTTTATAAATCAGTTAAAGTTTTTAGAAAATAAACAAAATAACTGAGTGCAGCAGTCACCCTGGGGAAATACACTCTCTCTTCTCCCTTCCCATGAAGAAGGGCTGTGCGTGTTTGCACTGAGGGGTTGACACCTGAACAGTACAGTTCGGAGATCACCAATGAAGGCAACTGACCCCCACACACAGTATAATTAATACCCTCACTGGGTTTAACATGGCTGTTGTCCCTATTAATGTGAGTGCCCATGAGATTCAGTAGAATTGGAAGGAAATAACAAATCAGATTTGATGAGAATCAATTAAGAGATGGAAGGTAAATTCCTTTCCAGGAAAGGCCTTTTTATAATCACATTTTAGACCTATTTTTCCTGATAAACATTAGGGACAGTAGGGCTGACAAAAGAAACAAATAAAAACATTCATACTTTTCTGAAAAAGTGAACATGAGGGGCTGGGGCATGAAGATGACTCATTTGGGGAGATGATGGGTTCTGCCCTTTCAGCCCATGGTGGGTTGTTGGGAAAAACACACCAGGAGCAAGGTCCTATTGCCATGCATTTCAGTACTACACTGTATGCAACACATCCCAACACAATCCCAGCAGAGATGTCTCAGACTATGAGCTGATGGTGGTTTGCAAGGCAGGGAGACAGGAGCAACATCCTACAGAAAAGTCACCACCGGGCGTTGGGTGGAGGTGGCAGAGAGGGCTCAAGCTCCTCCAAGTGTCTAGGTACTGGGATTCTGGGGCTGTGTAGGAAGGCGGATGGGAAGGGCTAATCTTATTCCATCTTAAAAGGCAGGGCTGTCCTCAGTTAGGATTCCATAAAAATGTATGCCAACCAAGGTTCCATTGTTGACGTCACAGGGACTATGAAGTGACAGTAAAAGCCCAGTGTGGTGGAGAAAGAGCGCCACTATGATGACTGAAAGCTCCCTTTGGGGACACCCCAATGGCTCCACCAACCCAGGGAGGTTGCAGAGGAAGTACGAAGTCTCAAGGCTTCGGGACAAAGGAGAGAAGCAAAGAGACGATTTTGACACGGTCTGTATCACAGATGGGGAGGAGGGGGAGGGGTGAGAAAAGCAGATATAGAAGTAAAATCTTGCTCTTTTCTTCCTCTCCTGCCCTGGTAGAGAGGAACAGAGCCCAAGAGGGGGTGATGAGAGTGAAGCACCCTGCTGGCCAATGACTCTCCCCACTGACACTGATCAGAACCCTGGCACGCGGTGATGATGGAAAGCAGAGCTGTAGCAGGTTGTGCAATCTACATACAGTGACTCGCTCACTGCCAGAACCCGGCTGCACTGCCTCAGGAACGCTCCTGATACAGCACTAGCGCCTGGTGTGGCCAGCGTGCACCCCACACATCAGTGTGTGAGTGTGGGAGGGAAGCCAGGCGCTGCCTGTAGGCACGGAGAGGCTGAAAGTGGAGCCTCCCACCAGGACCCCGAGCAGGCTGGAGAATGAAACACGAGCATCCCCCAGGGCTTTGTGAACAGTGCCTGCCTTATAAGCTCTCCATCAAGCCTGAAACGAAGGTGAGTGTGAGACTTTTGGTGGCAGGGGGGGATAAAGGAGATTTTTTTTAAAAAATATGAGTTTAGGGTCTCTACTTACTTTATGTGAAATGTTTTTCATCTTAACAGAACTTCCCCACTACAAATCCATTCCAGGAATTCTGGCAAGAAATACACTCCTCCCTACCCGCCCCCCGCCCTTCTTCTCGCACCTGCTGGAAACAGCCCAGTGCACACTCCCCTTGCTACCATCAACTGCAGTCAGAGTTTCAGGAAAATAAAAGCAGAGCCCCTGGTGGCAGTGGGACCAAGCATGGGAGCCGAACACTCAGCTCCAGCACAGTGGCTCGACCGCCCTGAGCCTGTACGCACCTGCGGGTGGTCCTTCTGCTGCAGTTGCTGATGCCCTAAGCAGAGGGAGGCGAGAGGAACAGAGGCAGAAGGGAAAAAAGAAAGATAATAAAGATAGGAGACACCAACATTATACACCTTTTGTCCATTTAAAAAGCTTTTCAAAAAATAAGACCTGCACGTTAAAGAATGTGTGAAAGGAGAGAGAGACCACCACTGTTTTGCCTGCAGCTGATAACTGATGTCTAGAACTACAAACACTGGAGATGCTAAATCACCTCTTAGCCTACAGATACCATCCCGCCCCCAGCATGACAGGTTCTCCAAAAAGGGGCCATGTCTGGGCGGTTACCACACATCTTGCAGACAGCTGTGGAAATCACTTGCCACACTGAACTTGTGCCAGTCGGATGATCTCCCAACGAGTAGCTGCCAGCAACACTTTTCTCAGGCTTCATGGCTGCTATGAGTAAATCCTGAGATACCTGGGGTTCTTTAGAAATGCAAGTAGAAATTCTTGAACAGAAAGTAGGTATGGTTGCAGAAGGCATGATGGGGGGGTGCTGACTTTCACTAGTGAGGCTCGGTCTGTGGCTCCGGTAAGTCATTGAGCCATGTCATTTAAAAGAAAAAAAACCAACAAGTACACCAAGCAGAAGCAGTGTTCCAAATAATGACAATCTGGCCAAGGCATCTGTGTCACAAGGTTAGTCCTCAGTGTCGCTTTTTCTATCTAACATTTAATGGTGCAGATGCCCTAAGCCAGGATTTATTTTGCCACTAAGAAAGTATTTTATTTTGACAGTGAAGTACCAGAGGGGTTGCTTGATTCTCCGGAGTAAAAAGTGAAAGTTTCTGTGAGTTCCTCTGAGCCATTTCGTGAGTCATGGTTTCATCCTCCCAAGAGAGAGTCAAGGTAGCAGTGACGCTGGCCAGGGCTCACCTGCATTCAATCTCTGCAGCACAGGAAACGCATCAGCACTGACATCATTTCCAAGGGAGTGCAGGATTGAAAAAACATTACACGAGCAGGAAATCTCTAAGGCACTGGCTGTTCTCTTCGTGGTTCTCAACTTCCCTGGGAACCTCCCAGAGATGATTTAGAAGCTGAAGAGAACGTTTACCACTGTGTAGAGAGCTGGGTCAAGATTAAGTTCTCACAGAAAGCTCACCTACGAAGTCTGAGAATTCAGCACTGGGCCAGCTGTGACTCCACTTGTAATAAAACACTGTGAATATCTGCATGTGTGCACATGTGCACGTGCGTACGTGCACACGCACACACACACATACACATACACACACTCACACACACCGATACAAAACAGGAGGAAAGAGTAACCAGGGCAGCATGTAAAGCAAGGTTTCCATGTTATACTCAGAAACTGAGACAAGCAAATTTTGAAACATGGGAAATAAAAAAACAGCAATTTACTAAGCCCCCACTTATTAAGCCTCCATATAAGGAATGAGGAGACTAAAGGTGCAGAAGCTGGTCTCAGTGATGTCAGCCTATGCAGGTGACATCTGAGCTGGCAGCACATCTCCCCTGCTCTTGATGAACCAGTCGATACATGCCAGGCACATCTCCAAACTGTCCCCTGCAGAGTTCTCTTCCTCCCTAGAATCAGGCTTTGCATGAAATGTGAGAGGCCATTCAATTTGCTTCCCTTACACTAAGCAGAAGGAAGTTTCAGAAATATAACAGATAGTCAATCTCTTTGTTTTAAGGTTTATAAAGGAGATGAGTTTGCAATTATCTTGTTATTGCCTACCTTTATTGATTCAAAATGATGTTAGGATGCCTATAGTGGGTAATTCAGTACGTCCTATCAAATGGGAAACATGCTAATTTACCATGGATACTGTTCTCTGGATGCCCAGTGACTAGCAGGAAAGATGAGGCAGGCACCAAAATATTGACAATGGCAGGCAAACCAGGGCCAGGAGGTTACTGCAGGAGTACAGAGGGCATGCCATTCTTCCGAGACTGGGGATGAGTCAGGTGACTGAGAGGCAACTCCTAAGATTAGATTAAAGTACCCGGAGAAGCAGAGACTTCCCAAGCTAAAGACTGCAAAAAATCAAGAGCAAGACAGTAGCAAGCATGAGATACATGAGGAGAAAACACAGGAGTGTTATCAACGAGAGCACACAGACTGGAGAGTTTGCACAATATAAAACTAGGGATGTGGACTCAGTCCACAACGTGGATGGTATCTGGAGCCAGGGAAAGGTGCTATTGGGCTTCATCTTGGAGTCCATATGGAACTGTTCACTTATCCATTACATGAAATTTTTAGCCAGCACCTAAAAATCAGCACCAGGGAAAGGTACCAGGAATGCACATGCAAAAAATCACATGTTCTACCTTCACTGGGAGTGACAGGAAAGAAGCCAACACTGTCTACAGATTGAGAAATGTGGTGATAATACATACAGGGCCACACTGGAACTACAAAGATAGACTTAAAATGAGACTTGTGAGGGAATCACAATAAATGGCATCTCACAGAAGCTTAGCAGTAAGCATCTGGATAGAGAAGGCTGTGTGCGGGAATGACAGATCCAGGCTAAAATGCTTGCAGCTGTGAGAAGTACAGCGTTCAGTCAGGGTAACCATAGAAAATGGTCAACACTGAGCTGGGGACAGGGCTCAAGAAGAGGCCAGGGTCAGACAAGGAAGGATCTACTGCACCCAAGGACTTTATAGTTAAACCACAGTGAGAGGAAACTGAAATTCTGATGTCGCACAGTCATGCTTCAGGAAAATAAATTCAGAGCAGTGTGCACAAAAGCCTGCAACGAGAAATAGGACGTAACACATGCTTTAGAGCAGAAACTAGGAAAGTGCTAGCGGCAGCCCAAAGTGCACCAGTACAGGAGGAATTCCACGAAGACAGAATTTATCCCACTCTGCATACCAAAAATCAGGGGGAAAAGGAAGGTGCCAGGCACCCACCTTCTATAATGGGTCAACCCAAACGGGAATAGGAGAGCATCAAAAAAATACTCAAGAGGTAAAGAGAGCAGAAGCAGCGGCTAGAGACAGGGAAGTGGTGGACAAAGGCACATGAGGAAAATGGGAGGAGGTAAGGTTTGGGCCTGAGGGCAGCCACAGGGTGACGGGACAAGGGCTGGCGACAAAGACAGATGGCGTCTCTCGGTGAAGCGGAAGCACGAGAGTGAGGAGCAGACGACAAAAGACAAGATACAAAGTGCTGGGCGGCCCTGCTGGACTTGCCTTTGGAACTATTTGGAAAATTTTAACAGGGCCGTACAAGGAGGAAAGAGAAGCAGGGAAATCTGAGAAGCATCATGAAGCTGGGTGGTTTTAGGGTTTTTTTTTTTTTTTTTTTTTGGTAGGAGAGTTGCAGGCCAGAAAAAAAGAATTCAGAAGAACGGATTTAACAATCTTTCCTGGCAGGAGGATCATGTTTCTAACTTAAACTTATAGCCCCAGTCATTTCCCTTTGCTCTGTTTTGAAAGATGACGAACTTGAACTTGCCATGCACTAAATGGTGCAGTATTAAACTGAACCTCAGCCTTTACATCCAGGTGAAAATACAATCCATTAGTCCTTTCTCGGGGTTTTCTTTTCCAAACCTTGAACCGTCTCATGGCTTTTCCTCTGTACCCTTCACTAACTTCTACGGTGTCTGGAAACATCTACAAGGGAGTCCAAGAATTTGGTAAACACTAAGCCTGAATTGGGCTTTGAAAAAGGCGACGGCATGATGATCCCACTACAGCACTGATTTGCAAAACTCAATTTGCTTGTCTTGCTGTCAAAACAGAGGAACCATCTCTTCCAATTAAATCATTTAAAAGGAGTATCTCTACTTCAAGTGAGAGTAAGTAAAACAGTCTTCAGCCCACACACACATCCCTGCCCCAGTGCGCAAAAGCTTCCGGTAAGAACATAGTTCCAAGGAGCCCCCAAGCACTTGAAAGACAGTTATACAAGTCCAGGCATTATATTCAGTGTGTGAGCTGCTGTGTAATGGCACTGACTACCAAGTCTATTTTGTTAAGAGTTTCCAACATCTTTCATAAAGTCCTTGTGCAAGTATTCTTCACTATATATTACATAAAAAGATTGCTTTTATCACTATACAAACTTTAGATTTTTCCTGACATGTTGCCCTACTTACAATGCCAGGAGAGCTCGGACCACGGATCCCCAGGCATCAGCTCCCTAAGCTTTTCCATGCAGCTACATTCATGGCAGCCACAAACCTAAGGTGCAGCAGCTTAGAGCCAGGCCCCTGAAGAGCCCAGACACAGCAGCCCTGCCCAGACAGGCTGTGCTACAAATCCAAAGTTTGGTGGTTATTTTCGTCTACAGAAAAAGTTGAAGGTAATGGAACCTGTCAATTACTAAATATCCCAGAAGTCCTTCAGTTCCCAAACCCTTTGGGAGCACTGGGCTTTAAAACTCATACTCTGCTAAACAATGATAGGAAAGAATCCTGAATAGCATATTTGTCCAATTGGATACTAACCTAATAAATTTAACAGCCAGGCCCAGGTCAGCTATACAGCAAGTTCCATTTTTCTTCACCAGGATGTTCTTACTTTTCAGATCTCGGTGGGCAATTGCTGGTTTGCCTTGTGTACTGAAGATTTCGGTGTGTAAGTGGCATAAGCCACTGACAGATGAGTAGGCTAGCTTCAGCATCGACTTCGTGTCTAGAGTGGTGGACTTCAAGTAATCATAAAGGGAACCATTTTCATGGTAGTCTGTGATTAGGTACAACTGGGTCCAGGACCCTGTCCCCTTGATGTCTGCAGCAATAAACCCTAAAAAGAAAAAAGGACAAATAGGTTTGGAGGGGAAGCTTTTTGTTTTTAAATATTTAATTTATTTATTTGAATGGGAGAATTACAGAGACAGAAGGAGAGACAGAATTACAGAGACAGAGAGAGGGAGAGATAGAAGAGGGAGACTGGGCCAGGCTGAAACCAACAGCTTCATGAAGGTCTCCCACATGCATAGTAGGGGCCCAAGCACTTGAGCCATTCGCCCATGCTTTCCTAGGTACATTAATAGGAAAGTGAATTGGAAGTGGAGCAGCCAGGACTGGATCTGGCACTCATGCGGGATGCTGGAGCCACAGGTGACAGCTTAATTGCTGTTCCAGAATGCCAGCCCCAGGGAGTGTTTTTTGAATAGTATCAAGAAGACCTTACATTCTCAAATACCATTCTTTGTCCATTGGTGCCTTTTGTTTATCATTTCACTCAATTTTTTGATTATGTGAATGACTGTATTAAATTATTAATGCTAGTCAAAGGCAATCAAAATTGGAGTGGTAGAGAAATATTCAGAGCTCATATATGAAAACATTTTTTTAATTGATTTGAGAGATGGAGAAGGAAAAGAGCCCTCATCTGCTGATTTATTGTCCAGATGCCCACGATGGCTAGGGGTGGGCTAGCCAAAGCCAGGAGAGAAGAACTCAATCCAGGTCTCCCACACGGGTGGCAGAAACCCAATTCTTTGAGCGATCATGTTGCCTTCCAGGGTCTATGTTAGCAGGAAGCTGGTGTCGGCAGCTGGAGGGCTGTATTGAACCTAGGCACTGTGATACGGCATATAGGTCTTAACCGCTAGGCTGAGTGCCCTCCCCAGGACATCGTCCTGATCAGCAGTTGTAGTATGGCATCAGATATAAGACACTGTTTACAAAAGAGGGTCTTGAGTTAAGGGTCACACCTCACTGATTAGTCTACTTGAATGATTCAGACAGATCATGTCTAACCTGAGAAAATAGAAAAAAAGAAAAATTCTGAGCATAGACTCTTGATATAAAAAAGCACTGCGGATGCAGTTACTGTAACTTTTCACATTTAAACTATGCCCCTTAAAGTCCCTAAAACTTCCCAAGAAAGTCTGGTTTTGACATTTGCATTTTCTGTTGCTGCAGAAAAAAACGGTAGTGAGTATTTCACTTGCAGCTCACCATTCATTCGGCAGTGCCTTAGTCACTCCTCCTGTGGGGTCTCCCACTTAGACGCTTACGAGGTTCTTGGGCCTGAGCCAAGAAGGAAAATTCTGTATGTTTCCTAACAGGTCTAAGCAGACGAGTTAGCAGGCGTCAGCAGAAAGACAGAAGGAAGCTAGGAAAATCCGAACATTGCTCCTCAGACTTTGCTCACCCAAAATGTTTTCATGCCTCATCAACACTGTCTGGTAGATTTCAGTCTCCCTGAACCAGCTGGCTTCCTCCGTGGTGAAGAACACTTTCACGGCCACCTTTTCGCCACGCCACTTGCCCATCCAAACTTCCCCATAGCGACCTTTTCCAATCTGCTTCACCATCTGAATCTGCTTAGCTATCGTCCTTTGGACCTGTTAAATCCCAAAACACACTGTTATTGTATTCACAGTACTACAGATGGGTTTTTTTTTTCTCCAGAGAATAAACAATGCAAGATATAAAAGAGCCAGTATTTTTTTTCTTTTTATAGACAAGTTATTGTATTGTATTTAGATAATAATTTATGCAATACAACTTAAGCAATACCTTTCAAATCTCTTTGAAGTAGACTGAGGATTCTGAATGTTCAAAATCTTGCTTCTAAATTGCTATCTCATTCTACCTACTATCATTTTCACTGAGACAAACAGCTGAATGGCTTCACAGTAACTGGTAGAATAGACAATTTCCATTCCTCCCACCATAATGGGATGTTTCATACTCTGAAGGGACCCTTGCTGCCACACTCTCAATCATGGATAAAATATAGGAAAACAAAATTGCAAGGCATTGTTGAGCACATCAGAAATAAAGGAAATCTTTAGGTAGGGAGCAGGAAGGGAGAGAGGAAGGAGGGAGGAGAGCAGAGGGAGTTGAGAGCAGAGCAGGGAAGCATCAGCAGATACAAAAGCCAAGCTGCTGTCTGGGCACTGACCAAGAGCAGCACTGACACCCAGCATTTAGGAGCTGATCCCGTAACACTGGAGCAAGGAGCACCCAATGGTGCCAAACTTGCCCTGGGGTGGGAGCATGCCAGAGCTCCCAGAAAAGCCAAATGCAAAGCCTCTCTGGGGTAATCACGTGCATGGTCAGTCTCACTCCACAACCATGGTGAGATAACAGAACTTTGAAGGAACTTTTGTTGCCAAACAACTTGATCATGGATAAAATACAAGAAAGAAACTGTAATAGAGTTGGGCTCACCAAGAAATAAAGGAACCCTCCAAGGGAGGATGGAGGGAAGGAAGGGAAGAAAAACGTAGGGCAAAAGAAGAAAAGGGAGAGGAGGAGGGAAGAAAAGAATAAATTCCTTAAAAGGGAAGATCCACAATCAATGAGGAGTGAACTAAAACAGCCCAACTGGACTCAACTCCTTCAGATTACACAGTGGAATTTTCAGATGTAAAATCCTAAGGAACTGGAAATGCAATTCATAAAGAGGGAGATGGAATGAGAAATAAGCATGCAGGAAGAGAGTACTGGAAATGATACTTCTGGGGCCAGCGCTGTGGTGTAGTGCAGAAAGCTTCCACCTGCAGCACTGGTATCCCACATGGGTGCTGGTTAGTGTCCTGGCTGCTTCTTCCAATCCAGCTCCCTGTGGATGCACGTGGGAAAGCAGAGGAATATGGAGCACGTGCTTGGGCCCCTGAATCCACATGGGAGGCCTGGAGGAAGCTGATATGCCAAGAAACCATAAAACCTGACAGCAGTAAGCACATGGAGAGAGAGGTCTCCTCCCTTAGGAGCCAACCACATGAGGAGGAGACCCTGGGAGTGCTTCTGTTCCCAAACCAGGGGACAGAGGCACCAAGATCCCTAAGCAGCTTAGGAGTCAAATACGCAAATACACAAGTAGAAAACTCTCTTGTGAGGAAACTTCCCACACTTATTAAAGAAGAATTATACTTAATTTACAAGTGTTGCACACTCCCGTGTCTATGGAAATCTTTTTCTTTTTTTAACTTTTATTTAACAAATATAAATTTCCAAAGTACAGCTTTTAGATTACAATGGCTTTTTCCCCCTCCAACTTCCCTCCCACCCACAACCATCCCATCTCCTGCTCCCTCTCCCATCCCATTCACAACAAGATTCATTTTCAATTATCTTTATATATAAAAGATCAATTTAGTATACTAAATTATTAAGTAAAAATTTCAACAGTTTGCACCCACACAGAAACACAAACTGTAAAGTACTGTTTGAGTACTAGTTTTACCATTAATTCACATAGTATACAGAGATCCTACATGGGGAGTTAAGTGCACAGTGACTCCTGTTGTTGATTTAACAATTGACACTTGTATTTATGACACCAGTAATCACCTGAGGCTCTTGTCATGAGCTGCCAAGGCTATGGAAGCCTTTTGAGTTTGCCAACTCCAATCTTATTTAGACAAGGTCATAGTCAAAGTGGAAGTTCTCTCCTCCCTTCAGAGAAAGGTACCTCCTTCTTTGATGCCCCATTCTTTCTGCTGGGATCTCACTCACATCTCACTCATAGAGACTTTTCCTTTAGGTGTGTTTTGTTTTGTTTTGTTTTTGCCACAGTGTCTTGCCTTTCCATGCCTGAAATACTCTCATGGGCTTTTTAGCTGGATCCAAATGCCTTAAGGGCTGAATTCTGAGGCCAGAGTGCTGTTTAGGACATCTGCCATTCTATGAGTCTGCTGTGTATCCTGCTTCCCATGTTGGATTGTTCTCTCCTATGGAAATCTTTTTCTAAACAGCTTTGCATTTGCCTTTGTTTAGAAGATAGTATGATCTTCTTACAAGTGAATATGAGTCCTGACAGATGTGGCAAAAGTTAGAAATACAATATTTTTGACAGTTACTGTAACATCAAAGGACTCAAAAATATAACTTGAAAAATTTTAAATCTGTGATTTGTTTATCTGATTTAGCAAACGTGTCTAGACTCTCTGTGCCTAAATTTTTATTCCTTATAATATTATATATCTATTTAAAGGGTGATTATATAAGTAAGATGTCCAGAAGATTTAATCATTGTAACTAATTCCAAAAAGAGAAGCAAAAAGGAGTTATAACAGGGTCAGTTTGTGGTATAGCAGGTTAACCTGCCTCTTGTAATGCCAGCATCCCATAAGGGTGCCATCTGGAGTCCTGGCTGCTCCACATGCTATCCAGCTCCCTGCTGATGTGCCTGGGGGAAAGCAGCAGATGATGGCCCAAGTGCTTGGACCTCTACACCCATGAGGGAAACTCAGAAGAAGCTTCTGGTCCCTGGCTTCAGCCCAGCTTTGCCCAGCCCTAGCCATTGCAGCCATTCAGCTATGCAGCCTTTGCAATGGACAGAAGATCTCTCTCTCCGTTTCTTTCTCTCCAACTTTCTGTAATTCTTTCAATTAAATAAATAAATATTTAAAAATAAATAAATGAAAAGAGTTATCACTATTCCAGTATTGTCACCTTATCTAGGGGTTAAGTATAGGTATCAGATACAGATAGTATCTAGTATTTAAGTCCATGTACATATGACAACACTTCAAAAAGTTCATGGGACAATGGGTTTAAAAGATAACTTTAATATACTGCTGGTGGAAATGTAAACTAGTACAATCATTATTGAAGATAGTATAGAGATTCTTTAGAAATTTGAAAATACATCTACCATATGACCCAGCCATCCCACTCTTAGAAACTTACCCATAGGAAATGAAATAAGCATATGAAAAAAATACCTGTAGCCCAAGATTTATAGAAGCTCAAATCACAATAGCTAAGATACGGAATCAACCCATATATCCATCAACTGTTGACTGGAATACTATTCAGCCATAAAAAAGAATGAAATCCTGTCTTTCACAATAAAATGGATGCAACTGGAGATGGACGACTGTGCTTAGTGAAATAAGCCAGCCCCAAGTAGACAACTTTTCTGATTTATGGTAATTATAGAGAGTACCAAAAAAAGTAATGTATATGAGAGAAATTGACATTTTGAGATTTGATTATTATTGACAGTAGTTTTTCTACTTACTACTTATTAAACTCTTTATTTAGTGTAGGGTTAAGTTTGTTATTATATATTGAAAGTATGTCACTTCAAAAAATTTGAAGAAAAATAATAAAAGAACAAGAAGGGAGGATGAATAAGGGAAGGAGGGAGGATAGGATGGGAAGTATCAGTATGTTCTTAAAACTGCATTTATGAAATAAATGAAATTTGTTCCTTTTATAGAAATATTTTTTTAATTTGAAACCATACATATGTAGGATCTTCATAGAAAATATATATTATGAAAATTTATGCGTGGGTTTTAAAAATTTTGTGCATCAAATTGAACTTTTTAAAAATTAATAATAAAGAGAGCTAGCTTACTCGCCAAATGCCTGAAATGGCCGGGGCTAGGACAGGCTGAAGCCAGAAGCTGGGAACTAAAGCCAAGTCTCTGGAGGGTGCCAGAAACCCAACTCCTTGAGCCATCACTTGCCACCTCTTAGGGTCTGCATTGGTAAGAAGCCGGAATCAAGAGCCAGATCTTGGGATAAAACCCAGAGACTCAGAAGTGGGAAGTGGGTATCTTAACTGGCATCTTAACTGCTACACCAAATATCTGCCCTAACTTATCTTTTAATTGTTTTCCATAAGCTTTTTGCAGTACCTTCTGTAAGTAATCCTCTGAACTTTCTACCATGTCCCTGAATTAGTCCCACCCCACACACTCTTCTACATGCAAATATATAGCTTACAAGTCTTTATTTAAAAGGCTGAGTTTAAAATGGAGAAAATATTTCAGAAGATTGCTCACTTAATGTTCAGTATGAAAAGAATTTATTTTATTTTTAATTCCTTTAAAAGTTCAGATAAATTGAATATAAAAAAGCAATAGAACTTTACTATTTATTATACACTATGTGTGTATTAAATATTATGCTGGGCATTTGCATATATAGTAGCTAAAAAAACACAGAGAGAAAACAAAAACAAACACTACCTTACATCTTACCACCCTATCTTCTGCCTTCCTTTTGAGGAAGAAAAAAAAATAAATGGATATTTCACGAAAAAATACTCAAAATGAAAGGGCACATGTAAAGCCTTGTGGTGAACACCAAGTCCAAATTGTGTTTTTATGTAAAGCAGGAATTTTTCCGTGATGTTAATGAACTAAATAACAAATCAGTATGAAGGTGAGGTATTCATTCACATAATTCATGGAGGGACTACTATATACTTACTGTCTTAAAACCAGATATTAAATCTGTAATACTGAGACATTTTCTTTATTGAACAAGGTTCTCTAAATTGCTCCTTCCCATCTGACCCCATCGAATGTATTTATCGCGCTGAACTAACGTGTGAGTCTTTGTTCACAAACACGAAAAGCACAGATTCTGCAGGCAAATCTCCTGGGTTCAAATCCCAGCTCTTCCACATACAAGCCAGTTGGACTATCTGGGCCTACATCAACTGAAGTGTATTTCTAGTGCATGCATGGGTCACCGAATGACATTTCAGTCAATTTCAGGTCAAATATATAATGATGGTCTTAGTTCCCTAAGAGTGTATCACCTAGTAATGTCATAGCCGTCTCAGTTTGTGTGTACACAGAGTGCTGCCTGGGACAGCTCTTGGAGAAGAGATGTATATATTATATCATTAGGTCATCCACGACTATACTATCTCACAGGGTTGCAATGAGGATTATATGAGAATATATTTGTAAAAGCTACTACCAGGCCAGGGTTGGAACCTGGGCAATCTGGTTTGAGAATATATACTCTTAAGTATAAATTGAAATAAGTCGAATGCTGTTTTTTTTAATGGAATCTATATTATAAGTCAAGATAGTATTTAAACAGATATGAAAAGAGCTGGGGCCAGCACTGTGGCACAGCGAGTTAAAGCCCTGGCTTGAAGCGCCAGCATCCCATATAGGTCCCGGTTCTAGACTTCTTCCACGCCAGCTCTCTGCTCTGGCCTAGGAAAGCACTAGAAGATGGCCCAAGTCCTTGGGCTACTCCACCCACGTGGGAGACCTAGAAGATGCTCTTGGCTCCTGGCTTCGGATTGGCACAGCTCCGACCACTGTAGCCATCTGGGGAGTGAAGCAGTGGATGGAAGGCCTCTCTGTCTCTGTCTCTACCTCTCTTTGTTAACTCTGTCTTTCAAATAAATAAAATAAATATTTAAAAAGAAAAAAAAAGTAAGAGCAGGCAGGATTTGCTTTAACTTATTTGAGAAGTAAAGAGACAGAGAAGAAACAAAAAAAGTACCCCCATCCACAATTTTGCTCTTCAACTACCCACAACAGCCTGGGCTGATCTGGGGCCAGAGACAGGATCAGGGATTGCAATCCATATCTCCCTCCTGAGTAGCAGGAACTCAGTTACCTGAGCCATCACTGTTACCTGCCAGGTCTGCATTGGCAGGAAGCTGGAGTCAGGACTTGATGTGGGACACAGTCATCTTAACCTCTAGGCTAAATGCCTACTCCTTGCAATCTTCAGAAAAAATGACTGTGCAGGCCCTTTCATACATCAAGCATTCTAACTGATCGGAAGTGAACAAAATGGAATTTCCACACTCAAGGAGTGTGGTGGAATGAGAGCGCCATGTCAAGATGGCCGCTGGCAAGCGAGCATCAGTTACTCAGGAGTGGCTTCAAAACCCCCTGGGAAACCAGCTGGCAACGGAGCCTGCCTGGCAATAGGCTGTGACTGGATGGCTTCAGATACTGCTTGGCTACAGGCTGTGATAGGTTAGGGCATAAACCACCCCTTCACTGGATTGGCTGCCTTGGCTATTTAAGCTGCTGTACCAAGTGAAATAAATGAGTCTGCGGATTGCTGGCCTCTGGCCTGCTTTCCCCAGACTCCCAGGGTCTGTGTGGTGACTCCGCACCTCCTGCCCCCACCACGCTCCTCCTCTCAGAATGAATCCACAGCCCCAAAGGAGGACAAACTCCATCAAAAGACACGACATATTAACATCAATAACATTATTTTAAGCTGTGGTATTGGTACTAAACTGAAAAACATTACAACAGAAGCTAAATAAATACGCCAGCTTAGAAGAAGTTGTCACAGAGGCAGAACATGAGGTAGGCCTCGAGCCCTAACTGGGGAGAATGTTCCTAAAGAAATGACATGTGCAATGACATGTGCAAAGACATGGATGGGGTTGTATTTAAGAATGTAATGAACAGTCACGCAAGAGGGGTGTAGAGTTTGGAACGCAAGTGGCAGGGAGGCGGGTGCAGGAGATGGGTAGGCAGGCTGAGCGTATACACCATAGGATCAAGCTAAGAAAGACCCAGCAACAGCACTGGGTATTAGAATGCTATATCCATGGAAATGACATAATAAGATCAAAGATTTTAGAGCAATACATGCAGCGTAATGGGTTAGAAAGAAGAAAAGTTCTAGAAGAACAATGAGTTTGAATTTGAAAAGCAGGAGCACCTAATTCATGAATACTAAAGGAAGTTTTACCACTTGTACTTTGAAAAAAGTACAACAGATTTTCAAATATAAGATTTGTATTTGCTATGTATTAACTAAATCTGGGAATAAATAAGTCAAGCAACTTGATTCCAAAACTTCTACAACAATTTGGATCATTTGGACCATACTGCTAAAAATAACCACACAGGTCATTTTGTGCCAGGCCTTAAAAATATATCTTGTTGTAGTAACTAAAAGGTCACAACGAACCAAGGAAGCAACAGTCAAAAGCCAGCATCAGACCGGAAGGCTCTTCAAAGTTTACTAAGGAAATGATTTCTAATGAAAATTGCTCTTTTCATCCCAAATACCAGCCATCTTTCCACATGGCGCATAAAAGCAGCAAACACTTGTGTGGTGGAAGCAAGCGCCTTGGACCGGGCAGACTGTCTCTTCAAGGCTCACAGTGCGGACAGCACTGACAATCAGAAAACTAAAGCCCTCCTGAAAGGAAAGCCAGGACCTCACCCTGAAACGGAAGCCCTGTAGCAGACACGGCCTTTGTTCCTTTGTCAAAGTGCTCAGCTCCCAGATGGCAGTCATACCTGAGCCTTCAAAAGCCAGGCCAAAGTGCAGTAATGCTATCCTCACCAAAAACAGAGGCAAGATGGTCCGATGTTTCGTGTTTTCTAATCAGCTCTTTATCAGAATGTCTGAGGGTCTGGACGGTAACCCTACCCATGCATTAAAAAACAATCACCTACCCTCAATATGTCAAAATGTTATCAGGAAGCCCTGCACCTGAGATCTGACGGCCAGCTGACTACAGAGAGCTCTCTCCTTGTCCGGGGCCCTATCTGTTTCAGTAAAATGAAACCCAGTGTTTACTGACTTCTTTCAGAAGACATTTCCTTTAAATTCAAGATATGTTCTTCTCATACCAGCAGAGGGAGGCCTGATCCACTTCCCGAGCTTTGAGACTGCTCAATTAGGTCTCTCAGGGACTCTCCCGGAGGAATGTAAGTTTCATCCTGTTCTAACCCGATGCTGTACCGAGGTCTGGTTTCTTGCCTCTTATACCTGAAGAGAGAAAAACGCAGATAATTTGAGAGAATGGGATGCCATGAAAGGGGTGAAGCCTTCCAGTAATCAGAATTCATCTTAGCCGATAAATATAAAATTAAATGCCAAGTATGTGTTACCCTTATGTTTCTGATATCCAAATGATAATTATTTTGCCAGTGTATTTTTAAAAATAAACTATATGATTTTACTTGGTCTCAACCATCCATAAATTTTCTTCTCTATTCTTTTTCTTAACATATATATAAGCACAGTGCATTGTGCTAGTGTTTCTAAACAGCTCCTATATGAATTTCCAAAAATCTTTTAGGATCCTTAATTTTTTTTTTGCACTTTGTAAATTCACATTTATTAATAAAAATAAATAAATAATAAAAATAAATAATAAATTTGAAAAAATTTGCTTTTTCTTCCCCTGTTTTACTTTTTGTATTTTTTATATATTCTTTTTTTTAATAACGCTTTTATTTAAAGAATATAAATTTCCAAAATACAGCTTATAGATTACAATGGCTTCCCCCCCATAACTTCCCTCCCACATAGGATCCTTAATTTAAGATATAAATTTTTGAGTCATAACATACATTATAACTAACTCTTATGTACGGTAATATAAAATGCAATATCAAATGGAGTAAAATTAAATTTCAAAAACATTTTGTTAGTAATTTTAATGTTTTCACTTCAAAATAAATTTATTTGAATCAACTCATTCACTCATTTATAGAATATCACAAATTCATATTAAACTGCTCAAAAGACAAATTATATGAATGTAAAAATTCTTCATATTTCACAACCTAGAGAATCCGTTCTGAAGTAACAAAATGATTTATAATGACCACACTCAGCTTCAATATTATGACATTTTATTTTAATAATTAATCTATAAATTACAGCTAAACTTTTTTAATATTAGAAGGAAAGTTTAGCTCAACAGCAAATACCTTGTACCATCCTAGTTAAATATGGGTCATTTTTCTGCTTAGAGTGGAAACTAAGTAGCAACCAGCCCCCAAATTTCTTAACAAAACTAGATTCCCTAGGGATGAAATATATATATATGGACACTTCTGATGTCTGAAGCAGCAAAGAGAGGGGCATCTATTTACAGCTTCATCAGGACACGTATGCGTTAATGGTAACTGATATTTTCAGTTGAACACAGCATCTAATCAGGTCCAAGTAAGCCATGGTGGAAAACACTGACAGGCAAAAGTAGAATATTAGTGTAAGGAAGACACTGTGAACTCTGGGCACTCCACCTCCACGCTGGAGACTTACCTGAAGTAACAGAAGAGAATGATAAGGACCAAGAGCAAGCTACAGACTGTCACCGATATGAGTAGGGCCTTGTGGTGGATGGGTCCATCAACAAAATCTGAAATTAAAAGACAGCCAGCCATCATGCACAGAACAGTCCCACATACAAACTCAGGAAGCAGCTCTTTGCCTAGAAGTACTTGCTAAGCATCACAGGCAAAAATGAAATGGCATTTCTATGCACTAATTTTTTTTAAAGAAGGATGAGTGCACAGGGGGTGGGGGAGGGCCAGTAGAGAGGGCAACACAAAGAGTTTTTCCATCTACTGGTTCACTTCCCAGGTGGCCACAAAGGCTGGGGATGGGCCACAACAAAGCCAGGAGCCGAGAGCTCCAGCAGGGCCTCCTGCCTGGGTACAGGGGCCCAAGGTGTATTAGCAGGGAGCTGGACAGAAAGCAGAGCAGCAACTGGCGCTCAGGTGGGATGCCAGTGTCACAAACAGCAGCTTAGCCCACTGTCCCAAAACACTGGTTTCTAACACGCTAACTGGCAGCAAAAATATGCACATATCCCCAGTGAAATGTTTGGCTACCATGACTGACCACTCCTCCAGGCACACATGTCTACTCTGGAGGGACAGGCTGGACAAGGGTAAGACCACAGGAAGAATATAAGCGTAGGTGAAAACACGAGGACACTGCAAAAAGAAGCAGGAAGCTCATCTTTACTCCAGATGCGCTGATGAGGTCGCAGCTCCTTTCATGGGGTTTCTGGATCACACTGTACCAGGATAAAAGGGAACCTACAGTCATCGTAGATAAAACAGGAAGTCGACTTCTGATGGGCACAAAAGAAGAGGCTGCCTCAAAGGTTGCCAAACACAGACGACAAGGATGTGCATCACTTTCACCAAAAATGTTCTTCAAAAATACATAGCTTTATTCTTCTTCAATGGAACCCTAATTTTAAAAGATTGACCTTTTTCTAGCCAACGATGTGACAGTTTTACCAAACTATGACGTATTCTTTGTTAGAAGTCCAGTTCCTGACCAATCGGGTTTACTTCAAGCATGCCTTTTCAAACTCTACATAAGTAAGAATGACTCGGAGAGCCTGAACGCAAAAGCATATTTACTGACTTCAATCCCAGAGATTTTTAAGGCAAAAGATTTCATTGTTAATAA